>OX422221.1:43654845-43674845 GCA_949130495.1 Sambucus nigra
GTTTCTTCTTTTATAGTTTAATCTCTTTTGTTTTTAATTCACAAAAGTCCCAATTATTCATGTTTATTATTTTGGAGTTTGAGAACACACTTTGCTGGTGTTCATACTTTTGTGAAGAGGATATCTACATCACAAGGATGTGTGTTATTGAGGTTCGTTGTGTGTGGATCTTTGCTAAGTTAGGACTGTGGTTCTTGTAGATTGCTGCTCGTAATTCATTGCTGACGACGCCGACTGATTCCTGCGGGTATTCGTGTGTTAAAAACAACTGTATTTCATTGCAACAGTATAAGTTGCGATTTAAAATTATAGTGAAATAAAAAGGTTTAGCCCTGAGGGGATTTTTTCTCAACTTTGTATCACATATTTTATTTATGGTTTGACACATGCACGCACGTAGCTTGAATGTGATTGGAACTTGCGCATCTATTCAAATCTTTATCACACATAAGGTTTTATAAATTGGTATCAGAACAAGTTACGGTAATTTATCTCGTATTCCTATTTTCTGTAAAATTGAGTGATATTTTTTTTAAATTGTAGTCTTTGTCACAATGTTTCCAAGTGATAACTTATATAATCAGTTGCCAATTTTTGACGGCTTTAATTATGCTTACTGGAAAGCCTGAATGAAATTATATTTAAAAGCAATCGATGAAAGAGTTTGGGTCATTTGTGAATGAGATTGGAATCCTCCCACTGTCACCGTGCATAATGTCACAAATTTAAAACCCATGTCAGACTGGACTGAGGAAGAGTTTAGGTGGAGCACTTACAATTCACGAGGGTTTAGTGAAATTTTTGGACATGTCACCCCGAGGAGGTTCGACGTATTATGACATGCACCACGTATAAAGAAGCGTGGGATATTTTGCAACTCACCCACGAACGCACTAACGCAGTCAAAGAGCCTAAAATTAAAATTTTTACTACTCAATTTGAGACAATCACTATGTTAGCGACTGAGTATTTTGATAAGTTTTATGCACATTTTTTTATATTGTTGATGATGTTGGAAATAGCACCACCCTTCAAGGTGTTAGTAAGCTCAATCCAATGTTAACAATGGCAGTATAAAGGTGTGTAGTAGAAGGAGGTGAGGAGAAGAGGATACACACAGGAATATAAGTGGTTCAGCCACTTAGGCCTACGTCCACTGTGAAAGTGTGTGACTAATATCACTGTATGAGGGATCTAATGGCCATAGATACAAACACTCAAGCTTTCTCTCTATACTGTATATTTAGATAGAGTTTCAGCTAGGCTTGCTAATTTTGGATCCTTTACAAGGTAGAGGATGACCTCTATATATAGTGTCTGGGGGGTGTAATGTACCCTCCAAGCATGTAATGAACATGTGCATGAGGATCGAACCAGTATGAGAATGACACCTGGATGATTTCATGTAGATAATGATGACTTCAATATTCCCTCGGGTGGGGTGAATGATTCGGTTATAACTGATTGTGTACACGTGTTCCCAACAACACATATGCCGATAAGGACTAGGACATCTGTGAATGGTCCCAACCTCGGCCTAAAAGAGGACTAGGTGGTGACCGTGGCTCAGTGGGAGAGCTAAGGTAAGGCATGTTCAAATGTGACGTCGGCCATCTGTGAGTGGTCCCAACCTTGGCCTGGAAGAGGATGAGGTGGTGACCTTGGCTCAGTGGGAGAGCTGAGGTTGGGTAATTATAACATAGCAGGAACGTCGGCTGATCCCCAACCGAGATTGGTCATGATAATAAGATAAAACCCTTGGCCTGAACGAAGCCGGGGTTACAAGTTTTCGATGACCAGATGAATAACCGCCCATATGGATTACGAAGACCTCATTTGCCGAGGTAGCTAGTAACGTCGGCCATGGCCGACCTTACTTAGGACGAGACCGCTCGAGGTGATCTAAGGCCCTTTAAACATCGGCCATCTCCATGGCCGAGGTTGATGTCTCTGAGCCGAGGGGTACATATAAGGCATATCAATCACCCCCTAGCCCTTAGTTGCCTACGCGAATAGGTGACTAAGGGGTATGCAGGTCTGATGTGTGATTTCTGTTGGTTCCAATATTTCCTTGACAAGTGTCAACTGATGAAGTGGGAGGCTTTCCTGTCAAGCATGTGATGTCATCAATCCTTTGGGCTCCTAAGGCAATGATGGGACTTGGGGCGCGTTCATGGGTTTGTGGGTTATACCCCCTTCCTTTCTCTTTCTGCCCCATTTCTTCATTCCCTCGCCTGAAATTCTCTCTCTCTCTATAAGAGCCTGTTTAAGGAGCTGTTGGTGGCTTTTTATTGCGATCCTCTCTCTTTCTTCTTCACGAATTCTCTTAGGTATCGTCTATCACCCCTTTCTATCCTTTTCTTATATTTTTCTGCCTTGTTCTTCAATTCGTTGTATTTTTCGGAGACCTTAAGCATTTTTCGGTGAGACTAAGAGTTTTCTGGTGAACTGTTCATTCATTGTTCTTTCTTAAAACCCAATTTTGATCCTTAGTCAAATTACCAGCATTATTTATTTAGGAGAGTCACAAGTGTAGAGTCTGCCTCATATGCTCAGACCCCTTTACCAACTCTTAGAGGAATTCCCCTCTCTTAGGGATAAGACCTTAGATAAAATTAGACAAATAGAAAGAGCCCAAGAGGAAGCTCGTAGGGCAGAGGCGTTCCCCCTCAGGCCTATTTTTCCACCACCTCTGAAGGTCATATACCCTGAACCAGCCGAACCAGTTAAGACAACAGAGGTCCCAGTTCAACCTACCCCCATGTCTGAGTCTGAGTCGTCCACCTCAAACCCTATGTATGTGGACTCTTTTCAAGAGGCCATGGGCTTTTCCACTCAGCAGGATCAGGTCCCTGACCAGGCTGAGGTTTCTAGTCGTGCCTCATCTCACAACAGTTCAAGCACATCGCGCTCTTCCTCCGACGTCGAGGTTGTAAGACCTATCATTGATGTTCCACCAATTCTTGAAGCCATTATCTTATCGGTTGTCACAGGGGATGAGTTCGCTCAGAGGTAGCCAAGTGGTGCCCCATTGTCTGCTCAACCCGATGTTGAATCGGATGATGATGGGGATGAGAGTGATGTTAACACCTCGAAGGCAGCCGAGATAGAGAGCACTATCACCGAGCTCGAACTTCTTGCCTTAAGGCATTTATATTCCATTATCCCCTCCATAAAACTCAGGAGACCTCTGAGGGAGAAGAGGGCTTTCGGCGGCCGAGATGGTGAGATCTGTGTGTACGAGCAGATGTTCAAGTTATGGTTTCGTCTGCCTATTCATCCCATCATTAGGGCTATAATTTCCTACGTCAACTTAGCTCCTTATAAGTTATCCCCGAATGCCTGGAGGGTGATAATTAGAGCTATAGTTCTATGGAAGGCAGTCCACCATTCAGACCTTCCTATCCAGGTCTTCACCGGGTGCTACATCCCATCTTCTTCTAGGAACCATCCGAGCAATTACCATTTCTTAGCTCGGAAGTCAACTAAGAATATCCTGCAGGTTACCCAAACTAGCAACCATAATTGGAAGTCGCGATATTTCTTTACCTCAGGGGCATGGTAATTTGGCCCTTGTGTCCCCTCTTTGAACTTAGAGCTGAGGATGCCCCTGAGATAGGGCAAGGTGTAAATAGCTGCCAGGGTTAAACCTGGGTTAAGCCAGAATAATCTTCAAAAAGTGAAAGACATCCAAGATGAGGGGGAGCACGATCTGTTGATCAGGTTCGAGCACCTGATGACCCCCTACTATCTCTCAGAGACTGGGCTTGGGGGTAATCCTCTGACAGAGCTCCGTAAGTGCTTATAATATTTTATTATTTTAGTAAGTTAAACTTCTGAGTTTTTTCTATCTCTGATATTCTAACTCAGACCTTTCCATTTGCAGAGCGCCCCGAGGGCATTTCGGACGAAGTCTGGGAGATGTATGCCCCTAGTCTTACGAAGCTGGTGAAGAAGGCAGGCCTGAATGCACCCCCTCCTCCTCCACCGAAGAATAGTGTCGGCACGTCCAAGGCCGATGCTATAAAAAAGAGAAAAACTACAACCACCTCCCCTGAGGATTAGAGAAAAAGTAAGGCCTAAAAGGCCATCCCCATATCCTCTGAGGATGCCTTGGCTGCTCTTCTGGAGCAGCTGAAAATTAATGATAGCATAATTGGCCACAGTTTGCAAGCGTTGGATTCCATCGTCTCTGCTATAACCGATGCTGACAAGTGCTTTTATCGCTCAATGGATACCCTCTGCTGGTTGAATTTGTCCTTCACAAGTCTATTCAAGTAAAAATTTGGATTTTAATTTGTAAGTGTAACCTCGGCTTTGAATTTGAACTCATACATTTTATTTCTTAATTTTAAGGGCCTCGTTCCCATGCACCATCTTACCAACTGGACTCTGAGAAAGTTACCCCTCATCGAGAAAGGCCAAGAGGCTGAGAAGGTACAGGACTCACTGAATGCCGAGGTGGATCATATGAAGTTTGCGTTTGAGGGTTCTGATAAGAGGGTTAAGGAGATGGAAAAAGAGATCTCCAAGCTTAAAAAGGACCACAACCTTGCTCTAGAGGCCAAGGACGACGTTCTCCAACAGAAGATTGATGCTGCAGTGAAGGCAGCCCTTGAGGATGCCTCTGATGGGATCTTGGCTAATTATAAAGTCTCTGATGAATTCATCAGCTTTAACTTTGAATACCTCGAAAGAGGTATTAAGGCAACTAGCAAATGGGCGGACGTTAAAGAGAAGGAGTCAAGGATCTTGAAAGCCTCTGACTTCATTGGTCTGGGCTTTGCCAACCTTTAATTTGCCTAGGCCCTTCAAGAGGTTAAAGAGGAAGATGCTGCCCCTACAGAAACTGTACCTTTGGATGCTACTGAGACTGAAGGCGCCAACCTCCAAGACAATTTGGCCGAGGTGACCAACATCAGTCAGGGGAATGAGGCTGAGGCTGCCAACACACTAGCTGCAAACCCTTAGGCCTTTTTTGTGAATCTTTATGTAATTCTCTGAATTTGATTTGAAGATGTAACTTCTGATAAACTCTTTAATCTTGTAATTTGTAGCTCCTTTGACCTATATCAGATTCCGAGGAGGGCTTTATTTTATTTACTGAATATTTTTTGAATGATTGTCTCTGCCATATGATGTCTAGGGTCTGAGGTCATCCAACTATGATGTCTGACCTCAGACCTTGTCACGAAATCATGATGTTATAAGGTTTGAGACCATCACATAAGATGTTATCCCCATAAAATTTTCACCAAATTAATGATGTCTAAGGTCTGAGGTCACCTAAGTATGATGTCTGACCTCAGACCTAGTCACCAAATCATGATGTTATAAGGTCTGAGACCATCACATAAGATGTTATCCCCTTAAAATTTTCACCAAATTAACGATGTCTAGGGTCTGAGGTCATCCAAGTATGATGTCTGACCTCAGACCTTGTCACCAAATCCTAATGTTATAAGGTCTGAGGACATCACCTAAGATGTCATCCCCATTTAATTTTCACCAAATTAATAGTCTAGGGTCTGAGGTCATCCAAGTCTGATGTCTGACATCAGACATTGTCACCAAATCATGATGTTATAAGGTCTGAGGTCATCAACTAAGATGTTATCCTCATAAATTTTACCAAATTAATGATGTTAAGGGTCTAAGGTCATCCAAGTATGATGTCTGACCTCAGACCTTTTCACCAAATCATGATGTTATAAGGTTTGAGGTCATCGCATAAGATGTCATCCCCATTAAATTTTCACCAAATTAATGATGTCTAGGGTCTGAGGTCACCCAAGTATGATGTCTGACCTCAGACCTTGTCACAAAATCATGATGTTATAAGGTCTGAGACCATCACATAAGATGTTATCCCCATAAAATTTTTACCAAATTAATGATGTCTAGGGACTGAGGTCATCCAAGTATGATGTCTAACCTCAGACCTTGTCACCAAATCATAATGTTATAAGGTCTAAGGACATTACCTAAGATGTCATCCCCATTTAATTTTCACTAAATTAATGGTCTAGGGTCTGAGGTCATCCAAGTCTGATGTCTAACCTCAGACCTTGTCACCATATCATGATGTTATAAGGTCTGAGGTCATCAACTAAGATGTTATCCTCATAAATTTCACCAAATTAATGATGTTAAGGGTCTGAGGTCATCCAAGTATGATGTATGACCTCTGACCTTGTCACTAAACCATGATGTTATAAGGTCTGAGGTCATCACATACGATGTCATCCCCATTTAATTTTCACTAAATTAATGCTCTAAGGTCTGAGGTCATCCAAGTATGATGTCTGACCTCAGTCCTTGTCACCAAATCATGATGTTATAAGGTGTGAGGCCATCAACTAAGATGTTATCCTCATAAATTTTGCCAAATTAATGATGTCTAGGGTCTAAGGTCATCCAAATATGATGTCTGACCTCAGACCTTGTCACCAAATCATGATGTTATAAGGTCTGAGGCCATCAACTAAGATTTCATCCCCATAAAATCTACCACTAGAGCATAATGAACCAAGAATTGACATGGAAACTGATCTTATCATTAATAATCTCTTCATAAGATGATATATTTACACCAACTCTGGTAACATCATATGTAATACTTCTTTAGATGATCAGCGTTGCAAGGATTGGAAAAGGGTTCCCCCTCGAGGTTCTCTAGTCTGTAAGTCCCAGGTACAACCTCCTCAATCACTTTGTAAGGACCATGCCAATTTGGGTGAAGCTTATTTATCTTCTACAACGTCTTCTTCAGCACTAGGTCTCCTACAGCTATGGGTCTTGATTTTACCATTTGATTGTAGAATTTTGTTATTCTCTGCAGGTAAGTTGCTTGCCTAATTTCTGTATCTTCCCTTCTCTCTTCAATCAAGTTTAGGTCGAGTCTTCTCTCCTTTTTGTTCTTCTCAGGATCGTAGGTCTAAACCCTATGAGTAGGGAGCCCTACTTCTGTTGGTATGATGCCTTTTGAGCCATATGACAACATAAATGGGGTCTCCCCTGTTGGCATCTTAGCTGTTATTCTGTAGGCCCATATCACAGCATAGACCTCTTCGGTCCATCTACCTTTATCTTTATTTAACCTCTTCTTGATCCCGTCAAGGATCGTTCTGTTCCTGACTTCGGTTTGACCGTTTGCTTGAGGTCGGCCAAGATAAGAGAAAATTTTCTTTATCCTAACTCTTTCGCAGTATTTCTCCAGGGAAGAATTCTTGAACTGGGTTTCGTTATCCGAAATGAGCGTGTTTGGGAGGCCATGTCTACATATGATGTTCTTCCAAATAAATTATAAGGTTTTCTGCTCTGTAATCATGATCATCGGCTCTGCCTCTACCCACTTGGAGAAGTAATCAATGGCAACTATCAGAAATCGGTAATTATTTACAGCCCTTGGCAGGGGACTAAGTCAATTCCCCATACCACGAATGGCCAAGGGGAACTGATTGACGTCATAGGCTGATGAGGTTGATGTGGGATAGTGGAGAATCTCTGACATTTATCACATCTCTTCACATAGGCTACAGCATCTTTGGCCAAGGTCGGCCACCAATATCCTTGTATGATAATCCTCTTCGCCAAAGGTCTCCCTTCTATGTGACTGGAGATAGAACCCTCGTGCACCTCCTGTACGACGTGAGGAACTTCAGTGGGATGAACGCATCTGAGGAGAGGTAATAGGAATCCCTTCCTATAAAGGACATCTCTTACTATTGAGAACTTTGCATCTCTGTACCTCAATTTCCTCCTCTCTAACTTTGACTCTGGTAGCACCCCCTCTCTAATATATCTGATAAGGGGTCCATCCATGAGACCCCTAGGTTCAAATTGAGGTAAGGGTTACTGACCTCTTCTTCTTCAATGGTTGTTCTGGGAATGATCTCAACAGGGACTGTCCTTCTGATATCTGTCCTCATTGCTGAAGCTAGCCTTGCTAATGCATCTGCGTGACTGTTATTTTGTCGAGGTATTCTCTTCATCTTTACCTCTTCGAAGCCTCCGAGTATCGTTCTCACCCTATTCAGGTATTTGTCCATACTTTCGTCCTTGGCCTCATAAATCCATAATACTTGATTAACAACCAACCTTGAGTCACTGTGTAGGAGGAGTCATCTTATACCAATGGTCCTTGTCAAGGAGAGGCCTTCTATCATGGCCTCATATTCTGACTCGTTATTTGACGCCTTGAAGTTAAACCTTAGGGCATACTCGATGTTGGTGCCATCCGAGGCTGAGAGTATCAACCCCGCACCGTTCCCACTTTCGTAAGAGGACCCATCGACCAAGAGGTTCTAGATGTATCTATCTGATGATAAGCCACCTTCTGACATTATTCCCTGCCTGATGAGGTACCGGTTTTCCTCATTCTCGACTATTCCATTTCTATCTCCCTTGGTTATAACCTCTTTCGGGTGTCAGAAGACATTGTTGTTTGACCCTTCAGCAGTCTCTAGATTATTATCAACTTCAACCTTTTCTATTTGAACTCTGCGATAAAATCTGCCAGTGCTTGCCCTTTGATGGCCGTCCTAGGCTGATAAGTGAGGTCATATTCCCCTAACTCAATGGACCATGTCATTAACCAACCCGACTTCTTAGGCTTATGGATGACCTGTCTTAGTGGGGAGTTGGTGAGGATGACCATGGAATGGTCTTGAAAGTAAGGTTTCATCTTCCTAGAAGCATATATCAGGGCATAGGCCAACTTTTCTATCCGTGGATAATTCTGCTCAAACCCCTGAAGGGCCTTACTATTGAAGTACACAGGCCTTTGTACCCCAACATCCTCCCGTATAATGGCCGCACTTATAGCCGATTCAGAGACCGCTAGATAAACAAATAGCCTCTCTCCCATTATTGGTTGAGACAAGAGCAGGGGACATCCAAGGTAGGACTTGAGTTGATTAAAAACCTTATCACACTCTTTATCCCATTTAAAGGCCTTTCTAAGCACCTTGAAGAATGGAAGACTCTTGTCGGTCTCCCTAGAAACAAATCTATTGAGCGCAACCACTCTTCCAGTGAGCCTTTGAACGTCCTTGATACTCCTAGGTATCTTCATGTCGAGCAAAGCCTTGATTTTCTCAGGGTTCGCCTCTATTCCTCTTTGATTGATGATGAATCCAAGAAACTTCCCAGCTCCTACCCCGAAGATACACTTCACCGGGTTGAGTTTCATTCAGTACAGGTCCATGGTATTGAAGGTCTTTTCCAGGTCTGCCACATGAGTGCAGGCCTTTAAGCTCTTCGTCAACATATCGTCTACATACACCTCCATAGTCTTGCCTATTTGGTCTTTGAACATCTTATTCACAAGACGTTGATACATTGCCCCCATATTTTTTAAACCGAAGGGCATCACCTTGTAGCAATATGTCCCTTTGTCAGTAATGAAGGATATCTTTTCTGAGTCTTCAGCATCTATGAAGATCTGATTGTATCCTGAGTACGCGTCCATGAAGCTCATGAGCTCATGTCATGCAGTTACATCGACCATCTGGTCTATCTGAGGTAAGGGATAGCTTTCTTTTGGGCAAGACTTATTCAGGTCGGTGAAGTCTACGCACATTCTCTATTTTTTGTTGACTTTGGGTACAATGACTGCGTTCGATAGCCATTTCAGATATATGACTTCCTTGATAAACTCGGCCTCTTCCAATTTCCTCCCTTCTTCCCGAATGACGTCATACTTCTCCTTGGAGTAAATTCTTTGTCTTTGTTTGATTGGCCTGACATCCTTAGTCACGTTGAGTTTGTGGAACATAACTTCAGGGATGATGCCAGGCATGTCCGCGTGACTCCAAGTGAAGACACTCTGTCTCTTTCTCAGGAAGTTTATCAATTCTTCCTTAATTTCTACTTTTAAGTCTTTGCTGACTTGGATGGTTTTTTTCGTCTCGTACTCATTGAGGACGATGAATTCTACCTCTTCCGCAGCCTCTCCTTTCTTCAATTTCGTTTCATCTCTAGGTTAAGTGTATCAATGTTATATGTGGTAGTTGCTCTCTTATGAGCCTCTCTCTCTTCAGTCAAGTTGAAGTAGCATTCTCGTGCTATGGTCTGGTCACCCTACACTTCCCCTACTCCATAGGGGGTTAGGAATTTTAGCATCTAGTGGACTGTCGAAGGAATGACTTCAAATTCTTTAAGGGCTACTCTTCCTATGATGAAGTTATAGTCCGAGAAGACATTTTTGTCCATAACAAAGAAATTGATCTTTTGGGTTAACCTCTTAGGCAACTCATCACCCATTCACACGTCCATCTCATACATGCCTAGTGGGTGGACCTTTTCACCGCTGAACCCCATTAACGGATGATGATAGGGTACCAAACTAGCTCTGCTAAGGCCTAGGCTTTTGAAGCAGGGCCAGAACATCACATCTGCTGAACTTCCTCCGTCTATAAGAATTCTCTACACTTCACATCCATAAACTCTTGTTGTGATCACCAAAGGGTCATCATGTGGAGATAGGATGAATTTGAAGTAGAGTCGGGATAACCCAACTACGAGAGTGTCCATGTCTACCTTCTTTCTCTTCTGCGTAGTCTCAAAAGACGTCAGGTTTACCACTTCAAGTTTGGACACTGATTTGGCCTCTGCCACATGAGCTTTTCTGTCAGCAACCTCAGAACCACCCCCCACAAGTCCTCCACATATGGTGATAATGCCAAAGGAGATCATACCAACCCTCTTCACTGGGGTGTTATCATCTTTTGGCTGGAGGTCTGGATCATCTTCGTCATCTCCGTCTGAGTCACCATCTCTTCTTGCTGGGGTATCGTCACGACATCTGTCGTTACTCTTCTTTTTGGGGTCATCTCTTCCACTTTTGGGAGCTTTGCCATCAACATATTTCCTCAACTTTCACGACTTTAACATTTTCTCGATCTCATCCTTTAAGGCGAAGCACTTGTTTGTTATATGGTCATGGTCTTAATAGAATTCACACCATAAGTGTTGGTTCCTCTTATATGTAGGAGCCTTCAACTTCTCTCGCCATATTAGGGACCGGTCATTCTTGATCTCATTTAGGATGTGTTCGCAGCTTACCGTAAGAGGGGTATAACGCGCAAACTTGTCATCACCTGACCTCTTCTTTCCATCCTTCTTTCTTTGGAACTTCCCGCTGCTACCGCCATTCTCGTCTTCATACTTAGCGGCCATGGCCTTTTCAGCATTTATGACCTTCCCCACAGTTGCCAATAGCTCCACCATGGACTTTGGAGGGTATTCCGTAAGTTTCCACAACAATTTCCCCTTCTAAAGACCTCCTATGAGGGAGATCATGGCAATATTCTCTTCGTAATCTTCAACCTGAAGTTTCTCTTTGTTGAACCTAGCGATGTATTCTCTTAGGCTCTCGTGCTTGCCTTGCTTAACATACAAAAGATGGGTGGTCTTCTTTTGAGGTCTCACCCTAAAGCATAAATTATGAATGAACCGTTCAGCCAAGCCCTTAAAGTTCTCAATTGAATTCTTTGTAAGAGAAGTAAACCATATATGCGCAGCTCCGGTCAAGGTCCCGGAGAAGGACCGGAACTTCATCTCATATGGTATTGGGAAAATGTCCATCGCTGACTGGTACATCTTAATATGATGTACATGATTGGTGCTACCGTCATACTTGGTAGTCACTGTGGGTGGCTTGAACTTGGCTGGGGTAGGGAAGCTTACTATCTTAGCCACGAACAGAGAGCCCTCTGAGAAACCTCTTTGCAATGGATCCTGACTTTTGATGAGGTCTCCTATCTTATCCTCAAGACGTTGGATGGAGTCAGTCCATGGTATTGCAATGTTGACCTGGCTGAGGTTGTACCCAGCCTCCTCCAATGGGTGGACTGAAGGTTCCCTAGCCACGACACAACATCTGCTGTTGACCTCTTCTTGGTCTAATTCTCGTCCCTGATGAGGCCAACGTTGTTTCTCTTCCCTTTGTGAGCCAGTTGCACTTCTCGACCTTGATGACCTTTGTCTTAGGTCATTAACGGGGCCGAGCCTTTTAAAGGCTGACCCTCTGCTCAGTCGATCAAAAGTTGATCCTCATTATTGGGCTTCTCCGCCTCTTCTGCCCCCACAAGCTTGGCTTCGTTGAATAACACGAACTGTATTGTTCAAAACCTCATACGGCTCCCAATAATCTTTCGGGACATCTTCCACCTCTAGATCATCATACTTGTCCTCAGGGCAAGGGTTTCTTTACCTCCCCAGGCGTAAGCGCCTAGGGTCAGCAATGTCCCTCCTCTACTGAGGTGTAGGTTAGTCTTTTTGCGGTGCCTGGGGTGGTCCCCTAGCGTCAGGATGAGGTTGAACAGCCGCTGGAGTGATTATTTCTAGTGAGACTCCAGGTGGCCTCATCATATTTTAGTTGAGTCGTGCAAATTGCTCCTGCATTTCTTGTTGCGTTGCAGCCAAAGACCTCAAGGCTGCGGCCACCTCCGCTATTTCGGACTGGGGTGGTGCCTGGCTGAAGCTAGGTCCTCCTGCACCAGGCGATGGAATAGGTGGTGGTAATTCTGGTTCCATGTGTTAGCATAAAAGAGCTGGTGTAGTAGATGAGCTTAATACCTTGCAGGACCTCTTTCAATGGTGAAACAACTTCACGCAAGGGGTGATGCCGGGTTCACCACCAGAGTCTTCGATGAGGTAAAGCGAATAATGAGGAAGAGATAGCTTCTCATTCCCACAGACGGCGCCAAAATGATGATGCTCGAAACAGTACCACCCTTCAAGGTGTATGTAAGCTCAATTCAATGTTAACAATGGCAGTATAAAGGTGTGTAGTAGAAGGAGGTGAGGAGAAGAGGATACACACCGGAATATAATTGTCCATAGATATCACTGTATGAGGGCTCTAATGGCCATAGATACAAACACTCAAGCTTTCTCTCTCTACTGTATATTTAGATAGAGTTTCAGCTAGGCTTGCTAATTTTGGATCCTTTACAAGGTAGAGGATGACCTCTATATATAATGCCTGGGGGGTGTAATGTACACCCCAAGCATGTAATAAACATGTGCATGAGGATCGAAACAGTATGAGAATGACACCTGGCTAATTTCATGTAGATAATGATGACTTTAATATTCCCTCACGTGGGGGGAATGATTCGATTATAATTAATTGTGTACACGTGTTGCCAACAACACATATGCTGATAAGGACTTGGCCATCTGTGAATGGTACCAACCTCGACCTAGAAGAGGACGAGGTGGTGACCTTAGCTCATTGGGAGAGCTGAGGTAACATATGTTGAACTGTGACGTCGGCCATCTGTGAGTGGTCCCAACCTTGGCCTGGAAGAGGACGAGGTGGTGACCTTGGATCACTGGGAGAGTTGAGGTAGAGTAATTATAACATAGCAGGAACGTCGGCTGATCCCCAACCGAGATTGGTCATGATAATAGGATAAAACCCTTGGCCTGAACGAAGCCGAGGTTGCAAGCCTTTGATGACCAGATGAATAACCGCCCATATGGATTACGAAGACCTCATTTACCGAGGTAGCTAGTAACGTCGGCCATGGCCGACCTTACTTAGGACGAGGCCGCTGGAGGTGATCTAAGTCCCTTTAAACATCGGCCATCTCCATGGCCGAGGTTGATGTCTCTGAGCCGAGGGGTACATATAAGGCATATCAATCACCCCCTAGCCCTTAGTTGCCTACGCGAATAGGTGACTAAGGGGTATGCAGGTCTGATGTGTGATTTCTGTTGGTTCCAATATTTCCTTGACAAGTGTCAACTGATGAAGTGGGAGGCTTGCCTGTTAAGCATGTGATGTCATCAATCCTTTGGGCTCCTAAGGCAATGATGGGACTTGGGGCGCGTTCATGGGTTTGTGGGTTATACCCCCTTCCTTTCTCTTTCTGCCCCATTTCTTCATTCCCTCGCCTGAAATTCTCTCTCTCTATAAGAGCCTGTTTAAGGAGCTGTTGGTGGCTTTTTCTTGCGATCCTCTCTCTTTCTTCTTCACGAATTCTCTCAGGTATCGTCTATCACCCCTTTCTATCCTTTTCTTATATTTTTCTGCCTTGTTCTTCAATTCGTTGTATTTTTCGGAGCGCTTAAGCATTTTTCGGTGAGACTAAGAGTTTTCTGGTGAACTGTTCATTCATTGTTCTTGCTTAAAACCCAATTTTGATCCGTAGTCAAATTACCAACATTATTTATTTAGGAGAGTCACAAGTGTAGAGTCTGCCTCATATGCTCAGACCCCTTTACCAACTCTTGAGGAATTCCCCTCTCTTAGGGATAAAACCTTAGATAAAATTAGACAAATAGAAAGAGCCCAAGAGGAAGCTCGTAGGGCAGAGGCGTTCCCCCTCAGGCCTATTTTTCCACCACCTCTGAAGGTCATATACCCTGAACCAGCCGAACCAGTTAAGACAACAGAGGTCCCAGTTCAACCTACCCCCATGTCTGAGTCTGAGTCGTCCACCTCAAACCCTATGTATGTGAACTCTTTTCAAGAGGCCATGGGCTTTTCCACTCAGCAGGATCAGGTCCCTGACCAGGCTGAGGTTTCTAGTCGTGCCTCATCTCACAACAGTTCAAGCACATCGCGCTCTTCCTCCGACGTCGAGGTTGTAAGACCTATCATTGATGTTCCACCAATTCTTGAAGCCATTGTCTTATCGGTTGTCACAGGGGATGAGTTCGCTCAGAGGTAGCCAAGTGGTGCCCCATTATCTGCTCAACCCGATGTTGAATCGGATGATGATGGGGATGAGAGTGATGTTAACACCTCGAAGGCAGTTGAGATAGAGAGCACTATCACCGAGCTCGAACTTCTTGCCTTAAGGCATTTATATTCCATTATCCCCTCCATAAAACTCAGGAGACCTCTGAGGGAGAAGAGGGCTTTCGGCGGCCGAGATGGTGAGATCTGTGTGTACGAACAGATGTTTAAGTTAGGGTTTCATCTGCCCATTCATCCCATCATTAGGGCTATAATTTCCTACGTCAACTTAGCTCCTTCTCAGTTATACCCGAATGCCTGGAGGGTGATAATTAGAGCTATAGTTCTATGGAAGGAAGTCCACCATTCAGACCTTCCTATCCAGGTCTTCACCGGGTGCTACATCCTATCCTCTTCTAGGAACCATCCGAGCAATTACCATTTCTTAGCTCGGAAGTCAACTAAGAAGATCCTGCAGGTTACCCAAACTAGCAACCATAATTGGAAGTCGAGATATTTCTTTACCTCAGGGGCATGGTAGTTTGGTCCCAACCTCGACCTGGAAGAGGACGAGGTGGTGACCTTAGCTCATTGGGAGAGCTGAGGTAACGCATGTTGAACTTTGACGTCGGCCATCTGTGAGTGGTCCCAACCTTGGCCTGGAAGAGGACGAGGTGGTGACCTTGGATCACTGGGAGAGTTGAGGTAGGGTAATTGTAACATAGCAGGAACGTCGGTTGATCCCAAATCGAGATTGGTCATGATGATGGGATGGAAACCTCGGCCTGAACGAAGCCGAGGCTGCAAGCCTTGGATGACCAGCTGAATAACCGCCCATGTGGATTACGAAGACCTCATTTGCCGAGGTATCTAGTAACTTCGTCCATGGCCGACCTTGCTTCGTACGAGACCGCTGGAGGTGATCTAAGGCCCTTCAAACATCGGCCATCTCTATGGCCGAGGTAGATTTCTCTGAGCCGAGGGGTACATATAGGCATATCAATTGTCAACGCTAGTTTTAATATTGGTGAGCCTATACCTAATGCACAAGTGGTAAAAAATATTTTAAGATCGCTGCCTAAACGTTTTATCCCAAAAGTGACTGTTTTAAATACCTTAAGAAATTTGAGTAATCTGAAACTAGAAGAGTTGGTAGAAGACCTCCTGACATACGAAATTGACATGTTCCCTGACACTGTCAAACCTAAGGATAGAGGGATAGCAATTAAAGACCAAACTAGTAACGAAAAGGAAGTGTCCACAAGTGATAGGAAAAAGAAAGTGAGTTTTTGTGAGTCCGAGTTTGAGGAAGAGCCTGATTTTAACATGGCCCCGCTTGCAAAGAATTTTAAAAAGTTTCCCCAGTTTTTGAAATAAAATTCTTCCAATAAAAAGTTTTCAAAGAAAAATAAAAAGCAAGGCAAGGTCAAAGAAAGCGGTGAGAAAAAGAAAGAGGGTGAATAAAATTTTGAAAATTTGAAATGTTTTGAGTGTGAGGGGAGAGGGCACAAGTCGTTTGAGTGTCCCACTAATCTTAGGAGAGAAGGCAAGAAAGTTGCGATTCCAGCCACCCTTAGTGATAGTGAGGAGGATGTGAGTGATACCGGGGATGAAAAATCACAAGGGAAGTTTATAGCCTTTTCGAGTCATCTGAACACACCTACTTTATCCCACAATTATAGTGTTCACGAGAGCGACGATGATGAGTCGAGTGTTTCCAGTGGGGGTGAGAGAAAGTTTGAGAGTGGAGATGAAAGTGAGCTCCAAAAATCTTTTAGGGATTTGTACATCGAGACCTTAAAAATAAAGAAGTATAATAGGGATTTAGGTCGTCGGGTTTTAGATTTGGAGAGAGAGAAAGAAGGTTTAAGTAGAGAAAAGTGTGACTTAACCGACACATTGTCTAGTCTGATGACACGTATTTCCCAACTCGAGAGTGATGTTGAACGTGTCCGGGAGGTCAAAGTCCTTTTAGAGAATACATATAAGAAGGTTGAAAATATGGATGTTAATCCCATTTTAGGTAGTGGTGAGAGTATAGGAATAAGTCATAACGGTGCATCCACTTGTTTTGATGCACCCGAATCGGTTCGTACTTTAGTATTATATTCACATGACTCTCGACCCGACCCACTTAGGCGTCTCGTACCTGTTAAGAGAAAGTGTAGGAGACATTTTGCGAGAGGTGTACCAAGACTTGTTTATGTTTGTTCTTATTGTAAAAATAGAGGACACCTTAGGGAATTTTGTTTTAAATTGGGTTATATGTCATGAGTTTCTTCTAAACATCTTCGCACACATGCACCCACCCATGATACTTTGCTTTCACATAATGATAGAGAATTTGAACATATTCGAGAGTAAGTAAAGTTTTTGGTCAAGACTTAACATGACTTGATGGAGTTGTTTCAAAAGATGTCACCGTCTTTGGAAAACTCCACCGCACATACTGGATGAGATCTAGACTTTTTGCTAGCATAGGATGATTTACATGATGACACTTTTGCCTATTGCTAGTATGTATCATTTTGTAGTTTACATTATATCTTAGTTTTGCTACTGTTTTAGCACTGTTTTGGATCTATTTTCCCATTCCAATAACTCTTTTCAAGAATTTTTTTCACTGGACAAAACTGCATGACATTTTGGGAAATCTATGAAAATTTATTTCGTTCAAATGAGAGGAGTTCTCGTTCGAGCTACTCCGGATTTTGGGCGAAGAAGTTTCTCGCAAGACCTTTTGTTGTTTGAGCGATATGGCGCTTCGTTCGAGCGACCCCTTGAGTTTTTCCATTTGCAGTCCTATAGTTCATATTGTTATATTATTAGGTAATGCTGGGTTGATTTTGAATAGTGTTTGAAAGATAAAAGAAGATTTTCTTTTTTTTTGATAAATTTTTAGAAAAATTCAAAAAGAGTTTTGTATTTTGTTTACACCATATATGAATGGACACTTAGGATGACTGAGTCACAATTTCATACCATATTCATATGACTATTTGATAGTGTTTTGAGATAATATGTTATGTCATTCTTTACAAAGTTTAGAGTCTTTGAGATGATATAGTGTTGCTACCTACATGTTTGACTCATTTGTCATTTATTTCACGCATGCAAGGATTTTCTTGACTTTTATGCTTGTCTATCGCATGTTGGTTGAGTGTTTCAATCTCAATTCTGTCTATACAACGAATCAGATGCGATAAAACTTGACAAAAAGTAGTTCATATTTTAAGCCATTTGTGAGATTGTGTGATTTATTTTGAAAAATAGAAAAAGGCTGCGAAAAGTATTTCATTTTTTTCCTTTGCGATAAAGCCAACGTTTAAATGGACCTAAAAAAGTGAGGAATTAAAAATTATCCAGGGTCCAATGAGGTTTAAAAGAGCCCAAAATAATTGAAAGGCAATAAAAAGAAATATATGCCAAAAAGGGGCCAATAGGTTTTAGTTTCGTCACCTCATAAGAAAAATAAAAAGCATTATCTTTTAATGAGGGATTTTGGATGGAATTTCAAAGCGGTTTGCACGTCCTTGAAAGTCATGAAAAAGCATTATATAGTTTTGGACGTTATTGGTGTGGAAATCATTTATACTTTGTATGTTGATATGATTAAGATGGTGTCATCTAAATGCAATAATTTTACATCTCAAACTATTTTGATGTTCATTTGTTATACACTTATGCATCTTGAACACATGTCATGATTGAGTCGATTTTTCTATCGAATTTGTTCATACCCATTCATTCAATTTCCTTGATTTGGTTATTGAAAGAGTGCGCGTGCGTTCAAATAGAAATATTATTTAATTAAACTTAATTTTATCAGTTAAGTCCTAAACATGCAGCTATAGGTGATTGAACAAGATGATGAAACATGCAAGAACATTCAAACACACATATTTGAGGAAAAATCCCCAAAGGGGCAAAACCATTTATTTTCATTATAATATTGTAACATACAATTTCTCGAATTACAATGAAAATACAGGGACACAGAATTACCTACAGGCGTCAAATATATAGTCGGCGGCTGGAAGTTTCCCTTTTCAGGAGGGCAACAATGAAGAAGAAGGCCGGTCTTCTCCACAAGGGTATGAACAGACAAAAGTGTGTTCTTGGGTTGCAAAGTGATTCGCAAGGGTTTGGCTATGTGGAGTGAATCAAACAAGAGTCTTGGGACTCAAAAGGTTGAAGACTTAGAGTTTTAGGACTCTGAAAATCACTTGTGTAAGTCTTACAAAAACAAATCCCCGAAGTTGGTTTATAAAAGAAAAACTGGGCCGAAAATAACTGACCACGATCTGCACGATTCTATCCCAGGTGGATCGGTCCGGTAAGGATGCGGATCGGTCCGAGGTCAGATCGGTTCATTTTTGAAAGTGGTCTCTTCGGTTCGCATTCGATCCGGGGTATACTGGCTTGAAGCATAAGCGGATCGGCTCGAGTATAGGACGAATCGGTCCGTGGGCGAATCGGTTCTTTTTCCAAATGGGCATATCGGTCCGGGGGCGGACCGGTTCCTTTTTAAAACAGGCAGACTAGTTCGGCTATTCCGAATTTTGATTCCTTCCTTGAATTCTTTGACATTTGGATCCGTTGATGATGATGCGATCTTGAATTTCTTCAACGATGTAACGGATTATGACATATACATAAATACTGGACAAAATGTTCTTAAAAATCTCCCCCTATGTTTATGTCGGTACAAACATAAAAACATCCGAATTATCACGTATAAAATTGCCTATACAAATCTACCCTTCCATGAACCCAAAACTGGAAAGATACAAATGAATAAGACTTCATCGTTTGTTCTTCAAATCTGCAGGAATCGCAATGCTTCTCTCATCAGGGTGTGTAACATATGATCATCGATTTGTACCTACACATATAAGATAAAGCAAAATACCAAGTGACATATCGAGTTTGAAATGAGATACACATAGATACCGAATTATGATAAACTTTATCAAATCTCAAAAACTTAAAAAAAAAACTCAAACTCCCCCATAATGATAATTCTTTCTCCCCCTTTTTATGATGTCCCCAAATAGACAAATAAGAAGAATAAATTAAGCAGGCAAAGTCGGGGTGTCACAAGGAACAAACTACTATTTTTGATTTTTCAAAATTTTCTCACGAAACAAACAAGAATCATACCATGAACGAACACAAAACAACCAAGTCGATGATAGCGTAAATGAACGGGTCTGATCAAATTTGATAAGAAAATCAATGCATAAAAACATGACATATGTGCACGATGATAGCGTAAATGAACGATGATAGCGTAAATGAACGG
>OX422221.1:44914845-45094845 GCA_949130495.1 Sambucus nigra
ACATAACAAACACCACAACAACACAACAAACCCACAAAAATGGAGCTTTGGGGAAAAATGAAGAAGATGACTTTAGCTAGGTTAAATCGTGAGTATGTATGTTTCGATGGGAGTTGAAGAGTTTTGAGATTTTATATTATGTAGTATTTTAGAGTTTATGGTATTAGTATGTGTGTAATTTTTTGTTTTCTTTGGGGGTATATTAGACATTTTGAAAGAAAAAAGGTACAAAACTGTTGGCGTTGTTAGTAAAGTTTGTATTTAATTTTTATGTGGTGTTTTAGAGTAATTTTCTAGGTATAAATATCAGGACCCTTGGCTTATGTATCATGCTCTTTATTAAAGATTTGGAAGCTCTCACATATGCTCATGAAAGAACTACGAAGCATTGGAATGGTGGGGGACATGATGCAATGTAATAAGGTGACAATATTTCCAAATGTAAGACAAAAACACTTTAAAGAGTTATTATATATGCTTAATTTACGGTAGATTTTTTTTTTATATAAAAATTAATCTATTCTAACTTTATCAGAAATTAAACTGTATTAACATATATTTTTCATTCAATATTTAATCCAATACATTTTTGCTACAAAAGTCTATCACCTGTGAGAGAGAGAGAGAGAGAGAGAGAGAGAGGAGGGGGGGGGGGGACGCAAGCTCCTATGCATACTAAGTTTACACATATTTCTCTTCTCTTCATCTAATATCATAGGCAAGCTCCACCTCTAGTGAGCTGTGACAACCACAAGATCGTAATTGCTTTTATGAAACATTCAAATTGATTATGTATTGCTAATTAATTGTGTTTTTCATTTTTTTTTTGTTTTTAAAGTGCGCTCATATGTTTTAATTGAATAAATTTGGATTTAGAAGAATTTGATAATATCACCGCTAAAATAATATTTTTCAGTATTAATCATTTTTCTTGTTTTCATTATTATTAAAGTAACTTTTTTGAACTGTTAAAAGTATTTTTTCCTACTAATGCTCCGACAAGCTCAAGGAGCCTTTGGTGACCTCCGGTAGCTTATGATTAGACTCCGATAACCTTCGTTAAAGCTTGAGTGAGACTCATACGATACTTTGATGGCTTTCTAAAAAGACTCCGACAATTATTACAATAAACAAGAACATTGTATGATGTTAAAAAACATGTATATTAAATATAGAATGTGATTAAATATTAATTGTCCCATACTAAAAAAGGAGATGCAAAATAAATGTTACTCCCATAATCAAGTGTTTTCTTGAGTCCATGTGTATGCAAATTTGTAGGAAAAAACTGGAACTAAAATCAAGGATTTTTTTTACTGTATTACATTACTAATTCTCAACTTTTGACTTTAATGCATAATTATCACTTCATTAGACTTTACTGCATTTTGTATCGCTAAATGACATTTTGCGTCACTAAATGTCAACAATAATTATTTTTAGCGACTGAATTTTCACATTTAACGACAAAAATGTATTAAATTGTAATAAACTGTTAAAACAGTATTAGAGCTGAAAATAAAAAATTAGTAATATATTAAAGTAAAAAAAAAAAACAAGCACTTGCCTATTCAACAAGTGTGGATTTCTGGTATTTATCAAATTAGTAATATGAAACTTCCAAAAGAGTGTCTTTAATAGTTGAATGGCAACGAGAGAATTGAAAATTCAAAGCACTCATATTCGGCAAGTCAACATCGTTGTTTTCCAAGTTCATTTTTGTTGTCTCTATGGCTTCTCAACTATAAACATCTTGTCAGCTTATGTTTGCTGTTGAAATCAACATTAAATTTTGCAAGGCAGTGGATGAATGATACTTTGGTGCGTAGTTAATGATAAAAAAATTAGTCAATTCTTTTGATTTAATGGTATAAGATTGTCATTTGAATAGTGTCGGAGGTGGATTGAATTTGATTTGCGAATAAATATTAATTGAGGTGTGCGTAAACTGATCCGAATATTTTATAGTATGTTACAAAAAAAAATGATAAAAAGTTGAATTTGATGTCAAAATACTTGGAGTGGCTGTCAAAATATTTTGTACTTATATTCCTTTGAAATTTTATCATTTGTATTCGTTCGGATTGTACTTACTATCAACAGCACTCCACACTTCTCTCCACAAAAGTCTGAAACTACCTACAGTTGTCCAACTATCCAGCTTACCCGGACCTGATCTTCCATCAGCTGTAACAGAAGGAGTAACTAACATTCAAAATATTTTGAATCATTCAACTCATGAGATATAGCCGGCTGTGATAGAGTTCCATTTGCTAAGTTCAAATATGTATATATATCTTGTAAAGTGATGTAGAAAAAGTGTGAGAAATAAATACCAAAAGTGTGTAATTTCAAATATTCTATTATGGTATCAGAGCCCAAATGGCTAACACCAACACTTCAAACTCCTCTGATATCTCATCTTCCCCACCCATTATCAATTTCGGTAACTCAAATCACTATCCCTCCATCAAACTTACTCAACAGAACTATCTCCATTGGATCACCCAAATGGAACCTTTTCTCATTGGCCAAAATCTCATGGGCTATATTGATGGCAGCTATTCCTGTCCTACAGATACACCCGCTGCAACCCTCTGGCACCAACAAGACAAGCTGCTAGTTAGCATGCTTATATCCTCCCTTGACAAAGAAACATTCCCACTAGTTGTTGGTTTAAAAACATCTCAACAAATATGGAACACACTTGCTGAAGCCCTTGCATCCCCATCCCAAACACGCATTCTCAATCTACATCTGCATCTTCATCATCTTACTCAAGGTGATGAATCTGTTTCAACTTATCTTCACAAAGCGAAAGCAATTTCTGATGAGCTAAGTGCTGCGGGACACCCGCTAAGCCGAGGGGAATTCAATATTCATATCTATAAAGGTCTCAGGGCAGAATTTAAAGACCTTGTTACCTCACTTACCACCCGTCCCACCCCCGTGACATTTTCTGAACTTCACTCGCTTCTTCTCAGCCACGAATTTATTCACAATGACAATTTTTCAGCCTTGAATATTAACTCACTTCCTGCCAAAAATCCCACAGCTCACCACACCACTCCTCACCAACCCACATCTACTGTTCACAACAACTCTCACCCTTCTCCAAACTACTCCAACTCATCTCACTATGGACATTATCGTGGGCGTAATGGTCGGGGTAGAGGCCGTGGTCGTGGTCGCCACTCTTCATATAATCCATCCTATTCCTCTCACGAGTCCAGGTCTCGCTGCCAAATTTGCCATGCCTTCTATCACACTGCAATCTCCTGCCCTCACCGTTTTAATACCTCAAACCCCACCCGCCCTTCTGCCCACTTGACTCATACACCCTCAAACCAGCCTGGTTTACTCCCCACTCCATCTTCTCCTATCACAACTTGGCTTCCTGACACTGGAGCCTCTCATCATGTCACTCCTGATCTCACTACTCTTCATCACCCATATGAATATCATGGCCCTGACACACTGCATATTGGCAATGGTGAGGGTCTTCCTATCTCACATGTTGGTATGTCATCCATTTCCTCTCCTTCCTCTACTCTTACTCTTAAAAATGTTCTCCACGTTCCTAGTATTTCTACAGCACTTTTATCTGTCCAACAATTTTCTCGTGATAATGATGTATTTTTTGAATTTCACCCAACTTTCTGTGTTGTGAAGGATCGTCGAACCAAGAAACCACTGCTTCACGGCACGAGTAACAATGGGCTCTACAACTTGTGCTCTCTTCCGACGTCCTCCATACCTCGTGCATTTCATTCTGTTAAGGCCTCCACTGCTTGTTGGCACCACCGTCTTGGTCATCCTCATAAACAAGTGCTTCAGCAAATCATTCGTCAGCACCAACTTCCGTGTAGCACTTCGAGTCACAATAATGTTTGTATCGCTTGTCAAATGGGCAAGTCCTCGAAGACACATCTACCATGTCGTGTCAAGTCTTCAACCTCTTTCTTGCATTTAATTTTTAGCGATGTATGGGGTCCATCTCCAACTATGTCAAGTAATGGTCATAAGTATTTTGTCATTTTTGTGGATCATTTTACTAATTTTATATGGTTCTTTCCTATGGCTCGTAAATCAGATGTTTATTCCATTTTTATTCATTTTCAAAAATTAGTAGAACGCCAATTCAACACAAAAATAAAAAATGTACAAACTGACTGGGGCGGTGAATTCCGCAAATTGGACTCTTTTTTTCAACACTGTGGCATCCATCACCGCTACTCTTGCCCGCACACTCATGAACAAGTCGATTTTGTCGAAAGACGTCATCGTCATATTGTTGAAACAGGCCTAACTTTAATGGCTCATGCCTCTGTTCCTCAAAAATTTTGGCATCATGCTTTTGAATGTGCCGTCACTCTAATTAACTACATGCCCTCTCGCACTCTCTCAAACAAATCTCCATTCCAGCTCGTTTTCTCCCATACTCCGGACTATACATTTCTTAAAGTTTTTGGGTGTCTATGTTTCCCTCACTTACGTCCATACAACTCTCACAAAATGGACTTCCGCTCTCATCCTTGTGTTTTTCTCGGCTATAGTACAAATCATCATGGTTATCGTTGCTTACACCTACAATCTGGACGCATCTATCATGCGCGCCATGTTCGTTTTGACGAATCTGTGTTTCCATTTTCTACCTCATCTTCCAACTCAGTCCACTCACACTTCCCACCTCAAACCATTCCTTGGGGTGCTGTTCCTACTACATTACTCTCTGCCCACGACCCTCCTAATCATCCCCCCACACTTCACCATTCTTCTCCCTCTCAAACCACTCTGTCTTCACCTGTCCAACTGCCCTCCTCTTATCCACCAGCACCTGCTGTTCCCCCTGCCTCCATCCCGTGTCCCTCCTCTCATACCAATTCTGAGGGTATCAAACTACATGTCGACCTTGGCTCTCTATCCAAATCTTCTTCATCTCGCACTCATCCCATGACGTTGCGAACTCACGCCACAAAACCCATACTCTGTTCCCCCACCGCTCACTCCACAAGCCTTACCTCATCTGCACCAACATGTTTCACTGCGGCAAATAAAGATCCACAATGGAGGCTTGCCATGTCTGATGAAATAAATGCCCTTCTTCAAAACAAAACTTGGTCTCTTGTCCCTTATACTCCTCATATGAATGTGGTCGGTTGCAAATGGGTCTTTCGGATAAAACGTAAAGCTGACGGTTCTCTTGAACGCTATAAAGCTCGTCTAGTAGCCAAGGGCTTTCACCAAGAATTTGGACTTGATTTTAATGAGACATTCAGCCCCGTTGTAAAAGCTACTACAATTCGAACTGTTATATCTCTTGCTGTATCCCATGGTTGGTCCATAACACAATTAGATGTAAACAACACATTTCTTCACGGCTATCTCACGGAAGATGTCTTTATGGACCAGCCACCTGGTTTCAAAGACCCGACAAAATCCACTTATGTGTGTAAATTACACCGCTCTCTCTATGGCCTCAAACAAGCCCCACGAGCTTGGTTTCAACGCCTTACTTACTTCCTCCTCACTCAAGACTTTGTTGGATCCAAAACTGACTCCTCCCTTTTCATCCATAAATCTGGCTCTAACATTATGTACATTCTCATTTATGTTGATGATATTCTTATTACTGGAAATAATCCCAGTCTCATCCAACAACTCATCACAACACTCGGCAATGAGTTTTCACTAAAAAATCTTGGTCCTCTTCATTTCTTTCTTGGTATTGAGGTCATTTCAACTCCCACAGGTCTTCTTCTATCACAAAAACCATACATTTGTGATCTTCTCCACCGCCATGGCATGTCCCAATCAAAACCCCTTTCCACGCCAATTTCAACCACTCTCAAACTCTCAATCACTGATGGAACCCCATTACCTGATCCTACACCCTATCGCCAAGCTGTGGGTGCTCTCCAATATGTCACTCTTACTCGCCCCGACATCACCTTTGCAGTCAACAAAGCTTGTCAGTTCATGCATAACCCTACCGACACTCATTGGGCACTTGTTAAACGAATTTTTCGTTACCTTAATCACACATGCTCACATGGTCTTCACATCTCTAAATCCCCTTCTCTACATCTCCAAGCATTCACTGATTCGGATTGGGCAGGATGTGTTGATGATCGCAAGTCCACCGGTGGGTTTGCTATTTATCTTGGTTCAAACCTCATTTCCTGGAAGTCTCAAAAACATAAAACCGTATCGCGCTCTTCCACAGAGGCTGAATATAAGTCTCTGGCAGATGCTTCTGCAGAACTTATTTGGTTAGAATCTTTATTGCATGAATTGGGGTTCCCTCTCCGCACCTCTCCAATTTTATGGTGTGATAATCTCGGGGCTACCTACTTATCGGCAAATCCTATTTTTCATGCTCGCACTAAACATGTTGAAATTGACTTCCACTTTGTTCGGGATCAAGTGGCTACAAAGAAGTTACAAGTGCAGTTCATTTCTACTCAGGACCAACTAGCGGACATCTTTACAAAGGGACTCTCCACTTCCAAGTTTCAGTTCATCCGGGACAAGTTGATGGTGCGTCCTCGACCACCATCCACTTGCGGGGGCGTATCAACAGCACTCCACACTTCTCTCCACAAAAATCTGAAACTACCTACAGTTGTCCAACTATCCAGCTTACCCGGACCTGATCTTCCATCAGCTGTAACAGAAGGAGTAACTAACATTCAAAATATTTTGAATCATTCAACTCATGAGATATAGCCGGCTGTGATAGAGTTCCATTTGCTAAGTTCAAATATGTATATATATCTTGTAAAGTGATGTAGAAAAAGTGTGAGAAATAAATACCAAAAGTGTGTAATTTCAAATATTCTATTACTTACAACTCTTATTATATGTATTATTTTGAAACCTTGGATTAGGATAATATCTTTCTATGTTTTATATTTTTAATATACATTCATTTGCATATCTAGTACTAATTTAAGAATTAGCCGAGACTCAACAAAAATATTTCCTACAACATAACATTCTATGTTTGATAAAGTATTTTAACTTTTTCATGGAAAACTGTATATCTCAATATGCGTCAAGTGTAGCATCATTTGACTATAACATGTGGGCATATTTATATTAGATGGCATTGAATAATTGAATCGCTGGGCCATAAATAGCATGCTTTAATACAATGTTTGTAGCATCTAACCGAAAACAAATTAATTTGTGGAGGACTCGGGATCTCATATTGTGACGCAAGACTTCAATTTTCTCATATGAGACTTTATACCTCAACAATTACAGGAAAATTGAGATCAAGATTTAGAAGCTTTAAAAATAAATACTAACATTCATATAGATCCATGCCTTTTTATATATATCGTGCCTCATTTTGCAAGACTTATATATTTTAAGTAATTATACAAAAGCAATATATTTTAAGAAGTTAACATGATCAAATCATAATTTTCTAGAATTTGACATTTGGAATTGTAAAACATTCACTTAGAGTTTGAAAAAATATTTTAGTGAAAACATGTACCAAGAAATAGATATTAACCTCATAGTTATTAATTTTGATCCCTACTTTTATCATCTCCACCTTAACAAACACTAATCATTTATGTTTATCCCAACTACAACACCACCAACACCATTATTTGTAACTATTTTTAAACCCCGTGCGATGCACAGGCATGTTATAATTTTATTTGTAAAGCTGCATATGCGACATATATAATATCTTCTTACATTTAAACTAATACTAGTTTATGCACGTGTGACTAGCATCTAAAGCTAGATTATGAATTTACATTTCAGAATGTTGGATTCTTAATATATGGTTTGATTGTATATATTTGTTTTTGGGTATGGGTAGATGTTGTGGCCCTTATTTTGTAAAATGAAATGTTTTGAATTGAAAAAAAGGCTTTGAGAAATATATAATATGCTTTATTTATATAAAATTATTTATAAATCTTTGGTATTGATAATTTGTAAGAATGGATATAAAAGGAGTGACATAGCTTGTATGTTTTGTTTTCCTATATCTATTTTAATTTCTATATTTTTTGTAAAAGAAAGTAAAATAACTAATACAAGGAGTATCACAAACTTTACAAACAAAATTAAAATTAAAAATTATATTAAAAATCCTAAAGGCATAAACTTAATTATCACTTCAGGTGCTTTAGGCAATTTGGGAGTTATGACACACAATGGTTCTTCTTTGAAATTCATAATTATCTTATTTTCCAAACTAATGTCACACCAAGTTCAAAAAGACGTAAGGGATACTATTTTTTATAAAGTTAAAGATGGGAGAAAAAGCCCAATTGACAACTGAAACAAAAATGATTTCATTTTTTATAACTGTTGGTTCTACATCTCTCACTTTCAATTGTTAAAACACATCCACCATTGGAACTCAGAAAACCTCAATGGAAAGTTTCACCACTAACTATTGAAAATTCAAATCCATCATAATCGTTATTTATAATACATTATATATCTTATTTACAAATGTTATATATTATATTAATCTTTATTATTTTACAGGGAAAAAATATTAAGCTACAAGAGAAAATAAGTCGCTACAAGCAATTATATACAATAAGAATCCAAACTAATGGAGGATGCAAGCATCAAAATACAGTAATATTCCAAATGGAGATGAACAACACAGATGAAGTAATGCACTGTTAAAGATTGCAAAAGGATAATCCTGAGGATGGAAAATGCACTTTTAATTGTCAATGGTTTGCAAAACATAACTTATAATTTTTTTTTTATTTAAGGACCTTCAAGAAACAATTGTAATTTTTGAAATATGCTTATTTATAATCCTAACTTTTAGTTTAACATGAATAAAAAAAATAGAGAATTAAGGTAAAGATCATGTTCCTTCCTATATTTAGATTTTTAGGATAATGCTTTTCAAGTTTATAAATTTAGTCCCTGTGATACAATAACATTTATTTGTGCGGTCCCTTTAGAGTTAGGAGTTCATTTCTTTGTCCGTGCCAGCGGCATCATTTTTCACCATCTTTCATGGTGTTTTTAGTATAAGGACTAAATTTATAAAATTATTTGGAGTGTTTTATTTTTATACACTTTTAGAATTATGAGGATCTTTCCTCAAAACCCCGTAAAAAAAAAATTGAGCCCTAAAAATTATGCATATATGAACATGACCCTTGCACCATTATCAAGACATAACATAGTTAATTAAAACCTATCATTCATAATCAAACAAATGTAAAGATACAAGGGCGTTGATAACATTTGT
Source organism: Sambucus nigra (assembly GCA_949130495.1). Classification (NCBI taxonomy): domain Eukaryota; kingdom Viridiplantae; phylum Streptophyta; class Magnoliopsida; order Dipsacales; family Adoxaceae; genus Sambucus; species Sambucus nigra. Next base: position 44,924,099 of record OX422221.1, read on the forward strand.
TTTAAGGGTACACATTAAAATCCTAAAAATAATAGGGAAGGATAGATATTCATGTGCAATTCTAATACTTACTATTTTGAAATAGACACAAGTTATCATTTTCCAAGATGAAATCAACTATTTTCCAGAAATAAATACAAACAACAAAGGATCAAATAAACCCACTTTGGTTTAAAGGATCCCATTTGATCGGATTCAACTCTCAAACAGGAAAGATTATGTCCAAGCCGAGTATTACGAAGAGATAATGAAATAAAAAAAAAAAGGAGTTTTGTAAATTTATGACTTATTCTATTATGTATTTTGAAAATAAGATAACAAATATTTTATTTATAGTTTTAGTCCTTATTTTTTAATAAAGTCGCTGACGCGGATCCATATTCATAAAATGTCAACCAATCACAGTATGTCACGTGCCCTTTTAATTTGAAAATAAGAAGTAAAAATGAAAGCGAAATATTTATTATCATATATCCATAATCAATATTATTTTCAAGTCGTAAAAGTACCTAACCTAATAAAAATATTAAACCCACCAGAATTGTTAAAGTCTAACCCAAGTACACACACGAACATATATACATGCACACAAAAAAAAATCAAATTCAAATCTACCTGTGCTCTATCATGCATATAACATTCAAACTCTATACGTGTGAAGATCAAACACATACTATTTTAAAGTTCAAAACTTAAAAGATCAAAACCATCAAAACAGTGGATAATACCCAAAACTAATTGAAACTCAAATTGCTTCCCATAAATTATCATCTTCATTATTGGAGAACACAGTTTGCTGCTTTGAAAAAAAAAAAATGGGAGAATATGCAATAATGTGCTTTCAAATCCATAAAATATTTTCCTTCAGATGAGAAAGAGCTCGGCAAAGTTTTCTTTGGGGGTGGCCCAACGAGAAAATTTCCATGACAAGCCATCAAATCAAGCTCACGTGACTAAAAGTTGGGGAAAAAATTCTAGATAAATTAATACAATCATGCACTAAAAATATTATAAATTTGTCATGACAAATACCTTTATCAAGCAGAGTCTAAGATGATAAATTTTTCATTGAGCCACTATAATCATCTCTCTCTTCTGGAAATGAGTCTCATCCATATATTAACCTTTCAAGCTCAAATACACCAACATAATAACAAACCTGAATAACCCATATGCTAATCGAAACAGATCAAAGGGAAAAAAATAAAAAAATAAACAAGATAACATATACCAATAGATTTATGGATCAAATACCAAAACGTCCATCAAACATTTTTTAATACACATTTAGTTCAGTGCTTTTATTTTATATCAAAAAGTCTATTATTCTCTTATCTTTAAAGTTCCGCTGGTGCAAAATAAAAAGACATGGACTAAATGTGTATTAAAAAAAGTTCGACGGACTATTTGGTATATGCTCCTAGATTTATTTACGTACATATATCCAGTTCAAATGTGAGGGATAAAGACATGACCTCTGTAAATGTAAATTGGTTTTGCGGGTGAATCATGACGTAATACAAGTGAGTGAAGCGTAGCCAATGGTTTCATGGTTGTTTATCTACATCGTTTACGCCTTCTGTTGGGATGAGAGGCGCTGAAGGGATGAGTTGGGCCCTGAAGATAGGGGAGGGGGGAGTCGATAGGGCTATGGCCTTTCAGTTTTCGGGTCGCATGTATATTTGTGGATGTAACCGAGGGGATTGTTTAGTAATCAATGATAATGCTATGGTACTAGGGTAGCCTTGGGGTACTGTGATAGTTTTGGGAATAGATTGGGTTTGATACTCAGTTCAATCTTCGATCCTATCAAAACAATGTTAGTGTATCATTTACAAAGTTAAATGGTACAGTCAACTCAACAATGGGTGGTAATATCATTTCTAAAAAATTAGAAGAAAGCAATCACGTGATGTCAACAAAAGCTGGGGACATGGTAATTAAAGACCCCGATGTTATGGACGTCTCGGATCAAACGTCTGAAACTGATATCAACAATCAACATCTTGGATCTTCTGTTGGAAACCCAAATAAGAAAAAACAAAGCTATATTCAAGAGCTAATCCAACGTGATTTTATCGTATCAATAGGAGATAAACTTATTTTGTGCAATAATCTATTTGAGACTTCATCGTCTGATGAAGACTCCAAAAGTGATAAAGATATGACTCCTTTAGAGAATATTAAAACAAGTGACGAGTTATCCCAAGTTAATCCTATTAGTGTTCAAATTCACGACGACTGCGGCATTGATTTATTCGTGGATATCCCCAAACTTGATTCGGCCTTTGCGGTGGATTCCGAACTCATCTCGAATGATGTAAATTCTACTGCGAAAAATGACAATTGGAAAGTCGTTCGCAATGGAACACGTTCAAGAAATCATAGGACCTAAATTCCTTTTAAATTGGTTTTAGATTGATGTGTTCTTTTTGTCTATTGAATGGTTCGAGTTCGTAAATTTTTCGTAGTTTGCAAGCTCTTCTTTCATTCTGCTCAATTCTTTAGCGCTTGTAAGCGCCACCTATGAGAGGCTTTTTCTCCTAATTGTTTATAAAAAAATTTATTTTCTTATTAAAAAAATAAAAATAAATAATGTTAGGCCCGCGGAAGCCACGAATCGCGAACGTGAATTAGTCGAGTTACGCTTAACGCCGGCCCGGACACTACGCGTTATAATACCAAAAACAATAGTACAAATTTGTGTCACTGAAATTCAAGCATTTCACTTGAGCAAGAAACTCTACCAAGAGAGTGACCGCCAAAATGAGATGAACAATTTAAAAAAAGCATAAAAACTTGTTAACACTATTCATAATCGGGTAAGCAGCGAAATGATATTAGTTGTTGTTCTCAGGTCAAGAAGTTTTCTTTTATGTTGTTTAGACAGAGGTGAATCTCTTATGTAATTACACTATACCAAAAATAGCAATCTGACACGGTTTAAAACTGTGCCAGATCAAACCTGACACGGTTTTGAAATGTGCCAAAATTAGGTGTTCTAAAATGGCCTTTTTTTTGGCACGGTTTAAAAGTGTGCCAGATTTGACCAAACAGAACACTTCTGGCACACTTTTAAACCGTGCCAGAATTTGATATTTCTGGCACACTTTTGGCACAATTTTGAACTGTGCCAGATTGGGCATATTTTGAAAAACTTTTGGCACAGTTCAAAACCGTGCCAAAATTTGATACACTTTCGGCACGGTTTTGAACTATGCCAAATTTTTTGATAAAAGAATTTTTTTTAACTATTTGAAAACAAGAAAATTCACAAATTGCAAATCTCGTATGTTGTTGATAAACTAATGTACATACAAACTTCAAAATATTACAAGTCTTTAGTAGTTCACAGACCAAAAAAAATTGGACAGAGTTTCCTCTATTTTCTGAACATTCTAAAACCTGCTAATATAAAACTTGTGTAATATAAAGCCTGCACGATCATAAAATATAACAATAAAATTACAAAATCCTGCACGACCAAAAAAGTTAAAAATAAAACTATAAAATCCCACACGGCCATAACACAAAAAAATAGAATCATGAATATTAAAGACATTAAATAAATAATCCCCTCGTTGTAAACTATTGACTTCTCCGTGTGTTCCATGTGAATAAATGCTAATAATAAAATGTTATCCTACAAAAAAAGAGATAAAAAAAAAGAGACGATATTAGTATACAAGTAATTTATAAAAAAATCTTACTCAAGCTAAAAAAATTACATATAGGAGTTACAAATATTATTATATTCCCAAATTGAAAATCTTACGCAAGTTGTGACTACCTGATCAGCTCCTACGAGTTATATTGGTCCCGTGCAAGGTGTTAATACCTCTTACGGGGCCGTTTGTGGGTCGATTTCGATTTTCACTATTTTTAAGCCTAAGCTATATATTTTCGAATTATCGTCATATTCTCAAATCGAGAGGTCCGTGACTACGCGATCAGTTCTTACGAGTTACATTGGCCTCGTGCGAGGTGTTAGTGCCTCTTACGGGGCCTCTTGGGGTCCGGTTTGGGTTTTCACCCTTCAATGACTTACTTATAAGCCTAATCTATATATTTTTGAATTATCGTCATATTCTCAGATCGAGAGGCTCGTGACTATGTGGTCATTTCCTACGAATTATATTGGTCCCGTGCGAGGTGTTAGTGCCGCTTACAGGCCGTTTTGGGGGTTGATTTGGATTTTCACCCTTCAACGACTTGTTTCTAAGCCTAATCTATATATTTTCAAATTATAGTCTTATTCTTAAACCGATAGGCCCATGACTATAAAGTCAGTTCCTACGAGTTACATTGGTCCCGTGCGAGGTGTTAGTGCCTTTTACGGGGTCGTTTGGGGGCTGATTTGGATTTTCACCCTTCAACGACTTCTTTCTAAGCCTAATCTATATATTTTTGAATTATCATCATATTCTCAAACTGAGAGACCCATGACTACGTGCTCAGTTCCTACGAGTTACATTGGTCTCGTGCGAGGTGTTAGTGCCTCTTGTGGGGCCATTTGGGGGCTGATTTGGGTTTTCACCCTTCAATGGCTTGTTTCTAAGCCTAATCTTTATATTTTCAAATTATTGTCATATTCTCAAACCGAGAGGCCCGTGACTATGTGGTCAGTTCCTATAAGTTACATTGGTCCCGTGAAATGGATTAATACCTCTTACGAGGCTGTTTGGAGGCTGAGATAAATGTGATGTTATTTATGTCAATTTTTCATGAAAATGTGATTAAAAACATGTTGAATACCATAGTTTTTATGTGTGTTCTTAAAAACTGAGATAAATGTGATCTTATTTATGTCAGTTTTACGAACATTTATGCCAGGGCTTTATATGTCAGTTTTGAAAAATTCTAAAACTGACATAAATGGTCATTTATGTCAATTTTTTACTGACATAAATGATCATTTTTCTTGTAGTGTAACAAATTGTTTCTAAGCCTAATCTATATATTATTAAATTATCGTCATATTCTCAAACCGAGAGTCCCGTGACTACGCGGTCAATTCCTACGAGTTACATTGGTCCCGTGCGAGAGTCCCGTGTGTGTGTGTGTGTGTTCAATAATAAAAATTCAGATGGAAACAATCAAACAAAATGATAAAATATATTACCTCTTTTAGTTTTTTCATATCGTCATACCAAATGAAAAAATAAAATAAGATATAAATTGAAATCAAACAGAAACAAAGCTGGTAACATACCTGTAGAAGATGATTATAAAGATCCAAAATCAAATATGAAATTCTTACAATTAAAGCAAAGAGTGTTAACTTAACTAATATAATTGAACAACATCACAAATAAAATAAAATAAAACTAAAATACAAAATTTATGGGACACCTGATGGCTTAAGTTTTATTGAAAGATATAAGAGGGGTGATGGATCATCAGATAATAAATGAATAGGGTTGGAAAATGGATGGTATGGATAGGAGAAAACGAATAGGAAGAATGGGTTCATTTATATGTAGAATACGATTATTATTCTAACTTATGATGATGATGATTTCAACCTTTTCAACTTATGATGATTTCAACCTTTTATGAGAGACACATAGTATTTATTAGAAGACACGGGGATAAGTACGGTAAGGAGACACCGTTTATAAGTTATACTATTAGATATTATATTGCTCATGAATATTTTATCTGAAATAGTAATGTTCGAAGCCTCCATAACTTTATTAAAGAGATGATTAATGTAAAATAGAGACGAAGTGTAAGATGAAAATTTAGACTAAAGATAAATAATTATTGTCTTTTCTTGATGTGTCTTTAAATTAAAAAAAAAATCAAGGATTTAGATTATATGTGAGAGTGCGCCAGCAATCAATGATTAACTTGTTTAATTAAATTCCAATTTTCAATCCCAAAATTCTTAACTCTTGCAAACAAATTGTGGCATACTAATTAAATCAAACCAAGCATGCACAGTCAATCACAATATGAGGAAAAATCGCCCAAAGGGGCAAAACCATTTTTATTTCACTATAATTTATAAAACTTACATTTACAACAAAATACAGTGATACACGAATACCCACAAGCGTCGGTTCGTTATCGTCAGTCTTGTCAGCAAGGGATTCCGAAAGAGCTTTAAGTAAGTAATGGAGAACAACATTATTATCCACAATATTACTCCAGATGAGTAGAATAATTACATCTAGGGTTTATAAGACTCACATATATGTTTGGGAATGATTTGTGAATCAAAAAGGTTGAAAAACTATTATAAACGAAGTCTAGTAAAATGTTGTAAATCTGTAGAAACGTGAGCTCCAAAGACTTGAAAATCATGTCGAATGAGCACTGCTATTTATACAAAAATCGAGGCATCGCGTCGCTCGAACGAAATAGAGTTATCGCTCGAACAGAATGAGACGTCACTCGAACGACTTTGCCCAAGATGCCAATGTCGCTCGAACGATAGGAAAATCTCGCTCGAACGACATCAACAACATTTTTCCATTGCCTCAACACTTAGAAAAATTTCTTCTTTCAAAGTAAAAACATTCTAGACCCTTAAAAATATTTTATAAAAAATTCCCAAATATTTATGTAAATAATAAACAATCCAAATAAATTATTTTACCATAATCAAGAGTGGACTAGTGGGAACGGTTGAAGAGTAACTTCCATGAAGCATGATGCATATATGAAGATGATGGATGCGAGGATTCGAATCAAGACCTTCGTGGATGATCGTGTTTGATGTTCCCAATGTAGCAGTATCAAATATACTAACTATGATCTAGGACAAACAGAAAATTCCTAGATTCGAACTCGGACATTTATAAAATCATGTCCTTACAAATCTCCCCCTATGTCTATGCCGGTACATACATAAAAAATTCGAATTATGCTACCCAAATAAAAAAAATGACATACAATTTCATATCCCCATTAAACCCAAAAACTGGAAATACTAAATGACATGTCTTTAAATAAACTTCAACATCTTCAAATCTCCAACCCTTCAATCTTTCTTTGTCATCATTAGGGTGTGCAAAAATAATCCTCAATTTTATACCTACACACATGAGACAAGAAACAATACCCGTGATTCTTAACAGATTGAAATATAATGATAAGCAAAAGTAAATATCAATTAAGCTCAAGTAAATCACTATTAATTCAAACAAAAATTCCCCCCCATAATTTTTTCTCCCCCTTTTTATGATGTCCCCAAATAGACAAATATGAAAAACATAAAGAAAATGAAAATGGAGAATGTCATAAGGTAATCAAACTTCCTCTTTTTGAATTTTTTAAAATTCTGCTCATGAATATATACACGAAAGAATCACATCATGAAAGAACACGAAAAAAACCAAGTCGGTGATAGCGGAAATGTAGCAGTGTGAACAAATTCGACAGGAAAATCAATACATACAACCATAACATATGTGCACGATGAATTTAGAAAATTCTCAACGAATGAACTCAACATCTACCTTAGGTGTAAAAATGGTGGAACTATAAGAAAGTGACTCCATCAAATCAACAAATCAAACCTCAAAGTGATTTCTATACTAATAACGTCCAAAACTATGTAACACTTTTTCATGACTTTCAAGGACGTGCAAACAAGTTTTTCATTTCTTTTCATCCAAACTCTCTCATAAAGAATTATTCAATAATTTTCTTTTGAGGTGATGAAACTAAAGCATATTGGCCCACTTTTTGGTATATTTTTCTTTTTATTACCTTTTAATTTTTTCGGGGCTATTTTCAATTGGTGTCTTTCACGACGAGTTAATTTTGTAATCTTGTAGCCCTTTCTCGTGTTTCACTCATCATTTTTTTTTGCAATTAAATCCTCACAGTAAACGATTTTTACATGCACTACTTTCTTGTCAAGTTTTATCACATTTGGTTGATTGTATAGACATAATTGTCATGGAAACACTCAAGCCAATATGTGATAGACAAGTACAATACTCAAATAATACCGTGCATGTGTGAAATAAAGGAGATATGGAGCCAAACATGAATAACATATCACTAATCACATCTCAATGACTCCAAACAATGTAAATCACATGGATGAAATAATGAAGCATCTCAAATCACTATCAAATAGTCACATGGAATATGGAATGAAGTTGTGACTATGGTTATCTTAAATGTTAATCCATAAAAGTTGTAAACAAAATACAAAACTCTTTTTGCATTTTTCAAAAAAATTATAAAAATAAAATCTTTTTGGATTTTTTTTTAATTTTTGAAAAAATGGAAAATCTTTTTGTATTTTTCCAAAAAATAAAAATAAAAAACAACTAATGATACAATCTAGAGATATGAATCATATTATATGAATATAAAAAATGCATCCTACTCTAGTCATGGTGACTACCCCTCAGTCAACTGTGCAAATTCCTAGAGACTTTCTAAGACTCTCGAATCTAAGGGCATCTAAAGGCTTTGTGAAAATATCGAGTAACTGGAGGTCGGTAAACATAAAACTCAAGGATACGACCTTTTCTTCTACAAGCTCACGGATAAAGTGCTCGTGTATCCTAATTGTGATTTGTGTGCAAATGTTGGACTGGATTACAGGATATGTGTATCGTGCTCGTGTTGTCACAGGAAATAGTCATAGTGTCCTGTGATATCCTATAATCCTCCAACATTTTCTTCATTCACAAAAGTTGCATGCAACAACTCCCAGCGACTATGTACTCAGCCTCCGCAGTGGACAAAGAGATGGTGTTTTGCTTCTTGCTCAACCAATAGACAAAAGTAGAACCCAAGAAAAAGCACCCACTAGAATTCTTCTATATTCATCTGCATCCCCGGCCCAATCGGCATCCGAATAGGCGAATAAACTATCATCGGTATCAAAGGAATACCAAATGCCCAGTGAGAGAGTCCCACTCACGTATTTAATAATATGTTTAAGAGTGAATAAGTGTGGCTCTTTTGGGGATTCCTGACACCGTGCACAAACTCCAACACTAAAGGCGATGTCGGGACGACTGGCAGTCAAGTAGAGAAGACTACCTATCATACTCCGATACAAGGTTTGCGTTACGTCCTTCCCTGAAGTGTCCCTACTAAGGTTTGTTGAGGTACTCATTAAGGTACATTCGTGCTTAGAAAAGTTTAAACCAAATTTCTTCATAAGGTCTCTAGCATACTCAGATTGGGAGATGAACACCCTATCCTCTAGCTAACGAACCTCGGGACCGAGGAAGAAAGCAAGCTCACCTACCATGCTCATCCCAAACTCACTTTACCGAAATTTTGAGAATTATCATTAGGATTACCAGAAAAGTTAAAATAAGACATGCTTACTCTAAAATAAAGATCTAGAAGGATAATTCCACAAAGCAATGTGCGGCGAGATAAATTCAAGAGTTTCTAGGCGCTCAAATGTAGAAGTCCTGCAAAAAAGGTTAAAACAAAGAATACAAATACAAAAGAAAGAATACTACAAACAAGAAAATTACAATCTAAATAAAAACATCCCCGACAATGGCACCATTTTGATTAAGCGTGTGAAATGCGTGCACGTGTAGGTGCACGATCGTTGTTTTCATTTCACCGTGATAATGCAAAAACCTAAGTTACGACTACACTTGCGATACAAGTATAGCGATAAGTCGGGTATCAAATCCATAGGGAGTATTCGATTGATCGTAACAGATTATTAATTCAGGAATAAAAGTGTAAAAGGGTGATGTGTGAATGTAAATAAAAGAAAAGAGAGAAGTTAAGTCTAAATAAAGTAAAAGCGAGGATCGGGATATCATCCAACCATACGACTCCAAACAACTACTAATCAGAATTTCGGCTCGAGAGCAATTTAATCGAGCATTATCAATTAATCATAAACTTCACACAATAAGGAATTTAAGCCAAAGTTGCGCAAATAAATACTTAATCGAAAATTGGTCGCATGAGGATTAAATTCGAATTATCGCTATAAACACTAACGTTGCATGAAAAATAAATTTAAATGCATAATAATTCGACTTTAATTCGCGCGAGTTCAATTGAACGAAATTTTGCACAAAGCCTAATTTTCGGAGCTCGGGGCCCGAAAATGGCGGAATGAAATCCCGACCCTATTTTCTAGTGCACATAATGATTAAACTAAATTACAACTAATTAAACTAGGAAATCAAGAAATAAAGAAATTAAACTAATTAACAAAGCATGGAAATTAATCTACAAAGAAGGAATTAAGTAAGAACAAGTATATAAATGGAGATGGAAGATGAAAGTTCAACATACACAACCCATATGGTTGTCAAGACAAAGACAAATGAAGCCAAGATCTTAAAACCCACAACCCTAAGCTTAAACTAATTAAAACTGAATATCTCTGATATTACAACAAAAATCCCATATATAGTAAGTTGGGAGAAAAGAAGAGATGAAAGAAAAAGAAAGTAAAATATCTCCTGGAAACAGGGGATCGATCAATCGACCCCTTTGGTCGATCGATCGATAGTTGAAATCGTGTCAAAAATTTGAAGGATCGATCGATCGATCAAGCAGGGCAGCTTCCTGTTTTCCTCCTGTTTTGGCATGTATGAAATTCTTGTCCGCTAGAAACACCGTAAATTCTTTGTTCGGACTCGAAATTATGCACCGTTCATGGCCACGCGACGCTTGCGAGGAGGGATACAACTTCCACGAGATGTCGGGCCAGGTGACCAAATTGTGAATTGAACGGATTGCCCTTAAACGTGCGATTGCGTACGAAACTTGAGCAGAATGCGTCCGAACTCCATTCTTAGTACCTAAATACCTATAAAAGCCCAATTATACCTCATATATCATGTTAATAATATAAACTGAGGTTGTCTGGTTAACAGGCTTAAATATAGAGATTAAGGCACCCGAGGGGGCTAAAATGCGTAGGTTCGATGGATGAAATACGCAATATTTGTGTATTATCACAACCCCCTAACTTTCACATTCATAGTCCCTAGCAATGAAATAGGATGCAACAAGAACAACATGTAAACCAAAAACAGGAGATAGTACAAAAATGGGATAAGAATAAAAAGATAAGGCCACTTTCACGGGCGAACGATTGCATTTAGCATATGCAATAAGCCGTTAAACCCCTAGGTTACCCTAATGGACGAGTGTCGTCACGTGAGGGTTTTCAGGGATGAAACCTACAAACATCATAAAGTTTTCTCAAAATATGCCCAATCACATGTGACAAACTAACCAATACGAACAAGATTTCAACATGTTATTAGCAAATCAAACGAATTCAAGTGAAAAGTCCATAGTTATTAACATTATAGAATGCACCTCGATGAATTGAAACTTTAACATGTGGGAGGGGAGTGAGCACACGTAAAATATGATTTGGCAAAAACTTAAATAACTCGGATACTAAATATCAAAGCATACATAAAAGTAAATCCTCACGGGCATTACATTCATCAAATTAATTCATTTGAAACAGGGAGGTAACACATGGGACATGCGGGCATAAGGAGTAAATGTAAAGGGAAACTAGGCTGCGCACATGTCACAATTGAAGAACACTATATAGAAAATAAAAACTGTAATCTCAGTGAAAGATACCGCACATATAAAAGAGGCGAAACGCATTTTCACATATTATCAAAACTATTTAAAACTTTGAATTATATCTACTTAAGATCACATAGGACTTTAATCGGGTTGTAATGTAAGCTAGGCTAGGGTACGAAATGAAAGGGATGTATTTACGGATTCAAAGGTGTTTGGGGATGAAATTCGAGATAATGGGAAAGAGTGGGCAATTTCAAAATTAGACATATGATTTCCACACGAGCATTAGATATAATAATAGAGAGAGTAACATGGATTATTGAATCACTATAAATAATATATACAAATTTCTCTTTGTTTTTCTTTTTTTCTTTTTCTCACTTTTTCTTTTGTTTTCAACTTTCTTTTTTTCTTCTCTTTTTCACTACAGTTTTTTTTTTCACTCTTTTCATGCTCAAATTGCAACCACAAAACAAAATATCATTCAATCCCAAATAACAATCCAAAAAAGGGTATGTAAGGTAATATGTATGGTATAAAACTCCAATTTGGAGTTGGTTAGGGGATTTTGGGTGATGAATCGAAAGGCTAGTGTTTAGGCTCAAATGGGTTGACTAGGGAACATATAAAAGGTGAGGTCAAGGTCATATGGGTGATATACAAAGATGGCCTATGATCATTTCAAAAAGTTTACGCAATTATCACGTCAAAACAGTATATGAAAATGATGCTCAAGTAATACATCTCATATATGAACTCAATTAATGAACGGTCATTGAAAGAATAAAGAGATTACCAATGACTGTAACGTTTTCAAAGAGGAAAGAATAGTGTATACACTCACAAATGAATATAAGTCTCTAATCTCACTTGGTGTAAGTATATACAATGCGACAAAAGACTACCGAGTTATAAAAATCTTAAACCAAATCGATATAACAAGAAAAATGCATGTGCTCATGGGATAAAGTTTAATTCATGAAGTTATTCATAATATTAGTGATTTGAGGACTAAATTCTGATAACTTCTAAAATCGAGAACATGCATCGTTGAATGGATCGAGAAATTACTAAAATTTATCATCGAAAACAAGGGCAAAATGCCCAATAAAGGAGAAAAAAGAAAGAAAATATTTTTGAAATTTTTAATTTTTTAACAAAAACATGCTTTGTAAATAAATTGTAGTTAAATTCAAGGACTAAACAGTGAAATGGATATAATATCCTACACCCCCTAACTTAAATGTTGCATTGCCCCCAATGCGTCCATTAAAGAACACAACAGAAAGATATGAAAAGAATGATATTACCCACATTTGGAGCGATCTCCATAAGTACAAGTCCAAATGAATCTCCAAAACAAGTTAGTACAAAGCATAAGAAGAATATGTACCGATGTACTAAGTTAAAAGAATATATGTCACAAGTCACAACAATATAGAGGGGATGAAGTGAAAATACTAGATAAATTGATGGTGAACTTTTTGATTTTATAAAATGGAAGGTCACACACATAAAAATCCAATAAACAACCTCGAAATACATTCTCATTGCTTATTTCATAACTTCCATACAAAACAGCTTAATACATTACAACTATTAAAAAGAAAGATATAAAAATAAAAATAAAATGAAAAATACAAAATACAACATAATATCCGTCCCAAAAATGCCAAAATGACCCAGTATAGCAGTAGCCTAATGGCTGGAACCACTAGGATCAGAAGGATCCTGAAAATAAGGAGGTAGCGTTGTGTCCGAATCATGCCTCTACAAGTAAAGGTCTCTCATCATCGCCTGCATCATCCGATATTCATGCTTTTGCTTCGCTCTCACCTGCCTCTGCTCGGCCCTATCCTGTCGCTGCTCGCCTGCTGCTAGTCCAGGCAGGACTCCCATGTAGCCCACCTGAGCTGGATCTCCTCCCAGTGCTGGTCCTGCACTGCCTGAAATGCCTCAAAGCGGGCATCCAAATTTTTGTGTGGCACGTGAGAACCCTCACCCTGCTCCATATGTCTAAAATTGGCCTCATCCTCTGCCATATCAGCCGCCTCTACCCTCGGCCTTTTGTTCCCTGGCTCCCCCCAAGCGTGAGTCAACATCTTCGAGATATTGTCCTTTATGAGAAGCCCTAGTGGCTCACGCTTGCGATCGGCGTCATACTCTGGGCAACGTGTGTGAAATGCAGATACTCATGATGAGGGCAGGAAAAGGAAGGGAAAATCTCCAAGCCACCTCCTTGGATTGCGCGAGCATCATCTCCAAAAAGATTTTGGGTAAACTGATTTTGCCCAAATTATGAAGCAAAGTGTGGATGAATGTTACGTTCTTGTGACGAACCTCTGATCGGTTGTTCGTCACCATGAATGAGTGGACGTTGATGTAGTGGAGAAGTCTAGGTAAATCCGCCATTGCGGCCGAACAAAACGCACCTTTATTCCATTCCTCGCCCGGTGCAAGGGCCTCAATCAACGTCGCACGGCCAAACATATACCCATCCAAAAAGCTAATAGGATTTGCAGGGTCCGGAACACCTATAAAAACCGCCAAATCTTCACGACGGAGTGGTATCCGAACTCCACGTACCATGGCCTCATATATAGTAGACCCCTGCCCCCTCACCTCTACCAATGTCGTATAAAAACGGACAAGCTCTTCATTGATGCGCCCACTGGTAGCGAAAAATGGCTCCCATCCCTGTCGGCGCAACAAAACCCGCGTCTCCTGTGGTATATGATCAAGGGTTCAGCTAAAATGATAACCCAGCGGTGGCTCAGATGTCTAAAAATAGGCCTGAAACCAGTCTCGTTCCTTCTCACAGTAAAACCCCTAGAATCCCCCGCTGGGCATGCACCTAGTGAACTTGTATTTCTTGATGTGTGCCATTTCAACCTACAAAACAGTAATTAAGCAATACAAAAAAAATTGTAAGCACAATTAATGGTTAGTTAGTGTACGAGTTGAAATGGTGGGTGCACTTGCGCAAAACCGAGTGAAAAAGAATCAATATTATGAAAAAATTTGTCCCCATGCGACAACGAGTGAAAATCACTCCAAGTGTGCACCAAAAATGGATTGAAAATTGTTTGGGGCAATTTATCGAACACTTGGCGTGCGTAATGTGCGTCAAGGGTGAAAAATACCATTTTGAACCAACAAATGAGGCCCATTCATGAACACAACAATAATGCAACAATACATATGTGTTCATGAATGGATATAAATCAAGAATCACAAGTTAAATCAGTTGGAACAACCAAAACGGGGAGAAATCCACACACATTCAATATATGTCAAACAATGGAGAAAACATGGAAATGATGACAAAAATCAACCAAAATCAACAAATACACAATAAAATAGGAAGGATGATACCTTGCAATTGTAGAAAATGGTTGAGATATGAAGGAAATGTGGTGGAAGAAATTAGGGCACGAAATTGGGAAGAAAGGAGAGGGAAAGAAATAAGGAGAAAGGAAAAAAATAAACCCTGCCTCGGCCTTTTACTGGTCGATCGATCGATCGACCCTTGGGCATCGATCGATCGATCAAGCAGTAAAAAGCCTACTGCCTCCTATTTTTTAAATGGGGGGGGGGGGGGGGGATTGCAATTTAGGGAGAATGGGGGGGATTTGATATATAAGTATATATATAGTATATATAAGTTTATGAAAATAAAAATATAAAGAAAAAAATTTTAAAAAAAACAAAGAATTGTATTAAATATGCATATATATACACATGGTAACCAAAAAAAATGAAAAATATATACGACGAGCGACACACACGCATGTTCACAAAGAAATGAAAAAGAAAAAAAAAGAAAAAGAAAAACAAATGCAAATGTGTGACGTTTTTTTTTAACAAAAGTATGCCGGGACGACGAATCTCCGTAAATTCAAGTTGCGTTGAACCTACAAAGGAGTTAGAACCAAGCATACGAAAAATATAAAAAGAGATTAACTAATTACACTAGGCTAAATTAAGAAAAAATAAAAAATGAAGAAGTTAGTATACACAACCTACACATAGGAATCCTAATTAGCTATATACTAAAAGTAGGAATTTTTGAGGGTCCACCCAAACAACATTTTGACTTTGGAAGATCAATGGTGGACCTTCCCTCTCATGCATGCCTCCCAGAAAATAGGAATTCCGTTCAAACAACGGAAGGCATGTGTAAGGCGGTAACCATCCCCAATTAAAAATTTGGGAGGGAGGGTGGGGGATTTGGATAGGAGGGGCAACAAATACACATGTGGGCCAAGAAAAATTGAATCATCTCCAAAGTATTTTAAAGTTGGAATGGGAGGCAGCACACATGAGGAAAAAGATGCCGTCATGGAAGGCGGCTCGAACGAGTACTCCTCGTCAGTGAAAAGGTTTGGAACTAAAAAGTTTTGAATCGATTCATCAGATACTAGAATTGGTGTGAAAGTATAGAATAAAGACAGGGATGGAAAAAATTCAATCTCAGGCGATGAGTTATCATCGCTTGAAAGTTGAATTTCGGAGGAAATAGGATCGTTTACAATGAAACTTTCTTCTTTGAGAATCAAAGAAGAAACGAGTTCATTGAAAATGGATACTATGCATATTTCATCCTCATTTTCATTCTCTACTATACCATGGGTCAAGTCAACAATGATTTGTTCCAAAGTAGGAACGAAGTCCTCATTTGGTTCAAAACAATCGTCGACTTCGGAAGTCTTCGAAGAAAATTCATCATCGAATTCGAATAATAAATCCAACTCATGTTCCTAACAACGATTTTCTTCTCGATAACGGTTTTCAATCCTTTCATTTTCAAGCATGCACAATCCCTCATCGAAAGTCATAGGGCGAGGAGAAAATTCTTGGAATTGAGAGTTTGGGAAATTGTTCTCGGGATTACACTCAAAATCATTAACATAAGAATTTTGAAAATGATTACAATTTGTTTCGAAATTCTTATCATAACGATCTTGCGACCCAAAATCAAAATGATCACGCCCAAAATTGATGCAATCCAAACTTTAACTTTCGTAATACCCACCCAATATAATTTTAGATGTTGCAACTCTTGGGGATTGCAAGTATTGACCAAAAGTCATAGGTTTATCGAAATTTTGAGAATTATCATTAGGATTACCAGAAAAGTTAGAATAAGATATGCTTACTCTAAAATAAAGCTCTAGAAGGCTAATTCCACAAAGCAATGTGCGACGAGATAAATTCAAGCGTTTCTAGGCGCTCAAATGTAGAAGTCTTGCAAAAAAGGTTAAAACAAAGAATACAAATACAAAATAAAGAATACTAAAAACTAATATGACAATTACAATCTAAATAAAAACATCCCCGGTAATGGTGCCATTTTGATTAAGCGTGTGAAATGCGTGCACGTGTAGGTGCACGATCGTTGTTTTCATTTCACCGTGATAATGCAAAAACCTAAGTTACGACTACACTTGCGATACAAGTATAGCGATAAGTCAGGTATCAAATCCATAGGGAGTATTCGATTGATCGTAACAGATTATTAATTCAGGAATAAAAGTGTAAAAGGGTGATGTGTGAATGTAAATAAAAGAAAAGAGAGAAGTTAAGTCAAAATAAATTAAAAGAGAGGATCGGGATATCATCCAACCATACGACTCCAAAAAACTAGTAATCAGAATTTCGGCTCGAGAGCAATTTAATCGAGCATTATCAATTAATCATAAACTTCACACAATAAGGAATTTAAGCCAAAGTTGCGTGAATAAATACTTAATCGAAAATTGGTCGCATGCGGATTAAATTCGGATTATCGCTATAAACACTAACGTTTCATGACAAAGAAAGTTAAACTCATAATAATCCGGCTTTAATTCGCGCGGGTTCAATTAAATGCAATTTTGCACAAAACCTAATTTTCGGAGCTCGGGGCCTGAAAATGGAGGAACGAAATCCCAACCCGATTTATCCAGGTGCACTTAATGATTAAACTAAATTACAACTAATTAAACTAGGAAAGCAAGAAATAAAGAAATTAAACTAATTAACAAAGCATGGAAATTAATCTACAAAGCAGGAATTAAGTAAGAACAATTATATAAATGGAGATGGAAGATGAAAGTTCAACATACACAACCCATATGGTTGTCAACCTAAAGAGAAATGAAGCCAAGCTCTCAAAACCCATAACCCTAAGCTTAAACTAATTAAAACTGAATATCTCTGATATTACAACAAAAATCCCATATATAGTAAGTTGGGAGAAAAGAAAAGAAAAAAGAAAAAGAAAGCAAAATATCTCCTGGAAACAGGGATCGATCGACTGACCACCTTGGTCGATCGATCGATAGTTGAAATCATGGCAAAAATCTGAAGGATCGATCGATCGATCCTTTTTATCGATCGATCGATCAAGCAGGGCAGCTTCCTGTTTTCCTCCTGTTTTGGCATGTATGAAATCCTCGTCCGCTAAAAATGACGTAACTTCTTCGTTCGGACTCGGAATCACGCGCCATTTGAGGCCACACGAAGCTTGCGAGGAGGGATACAAATTTCATGAGATGTCGGGCCAGTGCCCAACTGTGAATTGACCAAATTTCGTGAGCGGAATGCGTCCGAACTCCATTCTTAGTACCTAAATACCTACAAAAGCCCAATTATACCTCATATAGCATGTTAACAATATAAACCGAGGTTGTCTGCTTAACGGGCTTAAATATAGAGATTAAGGCACCTGAGGGGGCTAAAATGTGTAGGTTCGACGGATGAAATACGCAATATTTGCATATTACCACACCCATAATTCTATATTTACTCCCATCGCCAAAGGTCACTTTACCATCGTTGTAATATTTAAAAGTGGTAAAAAGATATTTATCACATGTCATATGTTTGGAGCGTCCACTATCAAAATACCATTAGGAGGTATTTTAACCCTTAAAATCAATATGAACAATAATAGCATTCTTGGTCTTTTCTTTTGCAACCCAAGCTTGAGTCGTGTTCTTCCCTTTGTTGCTTCTAGTCTTAAAGATGGAATAATTTTCTTGGGCCATAGAACACCTTAGAAATTCTTCCATTAAAACTTTGGACGTATTCACTAGATACTCAACTTGGTTTTTAAGGCTAGCTAAAGAGTTGTAATGTGGCCTAGGAGTTTTCCTTTAATGATAAAAACTACAAGCATGGGGTTGATTTGGAATCACTTTCATAGGTGGGTTAGGTTTAGGAGGGTTTATTTTGGTAACAAACTTATCCAAGGGTTAATATTTAACATTAGATGACTCACCATCTTCATATCCCATAGACTTTCTCTCTTGGTACCCTTTATCCTTCTAACCTAAAATTGGACCTAGGAATAACTTCCTTATTCTTTCAAAATTATCCTCAAGTGTGACTTTAACTTACCGGGAGGCCTCGACATCTTTCTCACGTTTGACAGTTTTTTGCTTCAAATGTTTTTCTAATATCCAAGGATTCATAAAGATCTTTGTAAACACGAGCTAGAGAGTCAGTAAAATCACATTTTTCTTTACCCACTAAAATAAGCTTCTCAGAGAGAGAAATATTAATCGCCTCGAGTTGAATAACTAAAGCTTCCTTCTCCTTCATACTTTTCAACTCATTTTCTAATATCAACACCTTAAAAGTTAACCTTTTATTTATCTTATGAACATGCATAGACTCAGTGTACAAATCTGAATAGGCGGATTGCAATTCACTTTTGTCAACATCACTCTCACTTCCTTTTTGTCATAACTACCTTATGAGTGAGTGGATACAACCTCAAGATCATGCTAAAAAAAGTCAAGACTAGGGTGTGACTCACTTGAGGCACTAGCATGACTGCCATAAAAGGGCTGAAGTTATTTCTGAAAGGAACGGATTCATCAGAGTCTTCAGACTCATTCTCGCTGTCGTTAAGAGTTTCATTATAAATGGCTTTATCATTACCTTGTCTCTTAACCTTAATGGGGTACTCATACGCTCTATGACATCATCTTTAACACTCAAAACATCTATCTGAATCATCCTTTTTAAGTTATCTCTTTTAGAGTTTTCATTTTTAAACTTATTTTGATCCTGATTATTAAAACTTCTGCTTGCCTTATTTTTATTTTTCTCAAATTTAGGTTTTTCAAATTTTGAGTTTTGCTTTTTAAACTTGAGAAACTTTTTAAATTATTTACCAAAAAAGTCCATATCATCAGGATCCATATCAGACTCTTCGGATTCATATTTTTTTTCCTTTTTAACTTTTAGAGCTATTCCCTTGTCTTTCTTTTTATTATCTTTAGGAAACATGTCTAATTCATATGTTTGGAGATCATCTACAAGCTATTCGAGTTCTAGTGAATCTATCACTCCTAAAGAATTAAGAACCACTACTTTTGGAATGAAATGACTAAGGAGAGATCTAAGAATCTTCTTGACTATGCGAGTTTTAGGGATTTTATCACCTAGGTTGAAATATGAGTTAACAATATCGAAAATACAGGCATAAAACTTATCAAATGATTCACTTTCTTTCATAGTGATAGTTTCAAATTAAGTGGTTAAATCTTTAAGTTTAAATGCCTTGACCACACTCGTTCCCTTATGAGTAACCAAAAACATGTCCCATGCCTACTTTGGAGTTTCACAAGTCATAATAAGATGAAACTACTCAGGAGTAACGACACTAAACAAAGAGTTTAAACCTTTAGAATTAAAGTTGCATAATTTTAACTCATCCTCACTCCATTATTCTACAGGTTATAAAATAGTTTCTTCTTCAATAACAACAGCTGGAGGGGACCGCCATTTTTCAACAACAAGCCAAACATTGTCATCCATTGATTTTCATGTAGTACGCATACGTGCTTTCCAATAGGCACAATTAGTTGCATCAAACATCGGGGGTCTATTCAACGAATAACTATCCATATAACAACCAGGATTCATCTAAGTGAGTTTTATAAACAAACTTTGATACCAATTTGAAGTTACAGGGTTATATGGATTCGGTTCAATTCATTAAATACACTATTTTTAAACAAATTAACTAGTAACACAGGATGCAAATATCAATTATGCTAGAAGGATTATGCTTTCCAAATTTTAATCTTGATTATTAGAATTCTTATGTGAGCATGATATATATCAAGTGTAACATAAAAGGAAAGCACAATCACACAATGTGCCAATATACGAGGAAACCCCAAATGGGAAAAACCTCGACCGACCAAACCTAGACAAAATCCACTATGAATACGGTTTTTACAGGACGACAAACAAGACTTACAGACTTGAATCCATAAGACCCGCTGATGACGTCTTTAATACCTCCCTCCATAGCATATGTAGATCTAACACGCTATACAATACTCTTGTGTCTGGGTATCCACTGAAAGCCAAGCACCGTCTCCAAATGTAAGTTGTGCTGGAGACCATTAAACCCAAATTGGGATGAATTTAATGAGAGGTTAGGGTTGAGGTTTTTGGAAAAATGATTATAAAGATCACATGAAAATTTTGAGACCTTTTGTTAATAGAAAATGTATTTACTTCTAAAGTGCAAGGGTTCAAAACTCTTAAATTCTCGACCTCCAAAGTGGTTTCAAAGCTAAAAGTAGTGGGCAAGGGTAGTTAGAGGGAAAAACCATAGTTTTCAAAATTAAAACTACTGGTTCGAACGACATTACAGTATGTCATTAGAATGAGTCCTTCAAAAGAAATTTCAGGCAAAATCTTAAAAAAAATCGATTGAAGTCATTTGAACGACTAAGAGACATGAGTCGCTCGAACAACCTCTCTATATTTTAGAAAATTTAAATTAAATTTAAAGGACAAAAGAAGTTTTTAAAAGTTTTACCAATAAGAATATAGTACTTCAAAAATTTGTCTCCATTAAAATAAAATAATTAGGGTCATATACCTTTCGAGAAAATGAGCAATCGGATGATGAGATGAACTTGTTGTACGTTGAAAGCAGAGATGCTCAAATTCTTCATGAAGTAGAGTAACATGATACTAAAAAACCCTAAATGTTTTGTCCAACAGAAATAGCCAATACTACAAATGGACTCTATTGGAAATTTGTCCTTAAAGATGAGTCCGTAGGAGTCTCCTATCCAAAATGGACAAAATAAAACACGACCAAGTGGGGTGGTACCTACGTAGTTATACCATTGTATGGAGCATACCAAGTGATGTCACATTGATCCAAGCATCAACACTTAACTCCTATAAGCGACATTGCAATGTAATACCTAAAATATAACCTACACTACATCTACCCTACCAGTGCTGACGTATGCTCTGATCACGAACGCACGTACCGCGACCAATAAGACATTCCATGAATATTGGTATGTCCACAGAAAATATAATTACATATTACTGTATGTAAAGGTAAATATCCTAATAATTACCCCATAGCTTCCCGAAAGCATTATTCCGTACTCGTTCTTATTTAATAATTAACCAACGTGTGAATTATTAAATGGTCTCTCTTTATAGAAATGTCATTGACCATTTTGTTAATTTAGTCATTCTCTGATAGATAGTAACACGTTTCCATTGTTTATAAATTCCACGAATGCTCAAACATGGACCTAAAAACTCGTGTGAACTTCTACAAATCACACGGACCCCATGCATGGAACCCTAAAAAGACCCCTAAAAATCAAACAAGTTTGGGACTGGGGCGAACCAACCCTTCTGCCCAGATTTTTTTCGAAGTTCAAAAATCCTATTCTTCTACCCAATCAGAATTCTAAAGGCATCATCCTTAATATAGTTTTTAATCCAAGTTCCCATAACCTTGTTTACCCTCTTGGGATCATTTATTATATGATTTGGTATCCCATTCAAGTCCCAAATTATAGAATTTAAGTCTTAAAGGGGTGTTTATGCATTTTCATATTTTTATCCTTAAGTTCTTTAATCGCTACAACATGAAAGGGTACGATTCAACTAGAAATTTAGATCATTAACACATATAATAGCCCTCTAAAGGGCACAATCATATAAAGTCCATGAAGTTCCTAATTCACGAGTTTTCCTAAACATTCAACTCATAATTTCCCTAATTTTTGGATTTTCCTACCTTACTTTTAAATTCCAAACATTTGTAAACAAGATTCGATTTATCATTTAAATACCAAAAATCCTACAAATCCAGAATTCTACATGGAAATACATCACAATAATTTAATAAGCATTTTGGACATGTAAAAGTAAACAATAAAATTTTGGCCTTAATAATGTCAGTTGATCCCTTGAATCTCCCTCTTCAATTCCTTATTGTGGGTTCTTACCTCCTTCCTCTAGCTGGTGTAATCTAGGGTTTTTAGATGTAACTCTCAGGGGGTTATTTAACTCTTAATAAAGGTAATTAACTTACTAATCTAGAATTGGGCCTTAGGCCACAACTTTAGATCCCCAAATGAGCCCAAATACCTTATTTACGTAGCCTAATAACCTTCCAACTCATATTAATATATACACATAGACCATTGCTAAGGGTCTAAAACATCCTAACGAGTTCATAAAAACTCTCAAAGTGCATTTTGAATATTTTTATTCAATATGTATATTTTAAATTGTGTCGCACGCCATATATCAATTATGTAATGCACATGCAATTATTTTCTATCAAAATTATTTATCACGCAAAGTCAATTTCACATTGCAAGAAATCATAATTAATCAATTGATTCTTACTTAATTATTTAAATTTCTTAATTCAATTTAATTATTACAAATTTTATTTTGTTCCAAAATTAGTTTAATGTTATTTTAAAATGAATGGCGTATTACATTCTTCCCCCTGATAATGGGATTCCATCCTTGAAATCTAGAAAATATGTACCTAGCTAAAAGAGTTACGAATATTTCTTATGCATGTCATCCTCCCTCTCCCAAGTCGACTCGTCCTTCTTATAGTTCCGCAATTGCACATATACTAATGGAACAACTTGGATCGAAGTCGGTGCTTCCTACGGTCCAGAATGGCTATGGGTTTCTCTTCATAGGTAACGTCTAGCTATAAATATATCTCATCATTATCTATATGATGGTACCCTATGTAGTCTCTAAGGAACCTACGCGATGCGGATAGGTGAAAGACGTCGTGCATCCCCTACAAGTGGTCCGCTAATCCCAACCGATATGCTATGGACCCAATCCTGTCAAGGATAAGAAATATTCCCATATATTAGGGAGTCAGCTTCCCCTTCTTCCCGAACCTCATCACTCCCTTCATAGGAGACACTTTAATCAACACCTGATACCCAACATTAAAGTCTAAGTGTTTTTGGCCCGCATCTACATAGCTCTTTTCCCAATCCTAGGCAATCCGTATCGTGGACCGAATCATCTCCACCTTCTTGAGGTGTCCTAAATGAAATTTATTATGAGAAATTTGTTTTTCCCCACATCCAGCTAGCATGAGGGTGAACAAAAGGGTCTCTCGTAAAGCGCCTCAAATGGTGCAATCCCAATTATGAACTGATAGCTATTGTTGTATGCAACTTCCACCAAGGAAAAAATACTGCTCCCAGCTCCCCTAAAAGTCTAATATTCACATCCGTAGCATGTACTCTAGCATCAAGTTCACCCTCTCCATCTGCCTATCGGTCTGAGGATGATATGCGATGATTAATCTTAACTCCTCCCCAAAATCCTACTAAAAGCTCCTCCAAAAATGGGACACAAATTTCCTTTCCCTGTCCGGCACAATGTTAAGCGGTACCCATGTAATTTTATAATATTTGTAAGGAAAAGTCTAGCGTACTTCTCTGAACTGTAATTTGTCTTGACTAGTAAGAAGTGGGGATCACCCAGATGGAATCATGCCCCCTCTATGATGTAGGTAGACCAGTGATGAAATCCATGGAAATACTCTCCCATTTTCACATCGAGATCTCCAAAGGCTGTAACACACCTACAGGACGCTGATGGTCCACCTTTACTAGACGACACATGGCACACTTAAACATAAAAACTGCTATGTCCCACTTCATCCCGAGCCACTAATACTGACATCGCATGTCGTGGTACATCTTATTCCCTCCGGGAGGTATCGTAAGGTGTGAATTATAATCCTCAGACATAACATCTCACCTCAAATCCTCATCATCTGGGACAACAAGCTTGCCCTAGAATCTCAATCCACCATCTGACCTAATAAAATAGTGCTCTTTCCCTCAGCTAATAACTTCCTAACCTGCTCCTGGCAAAGCTGAGATTTGAATAATGATCTCGGGTGTGATGGTGAGGACCTATATAAATACAGGGGTCAATTCATCATCCCCATGAAGTGATTTTCACTTTGCCTTTCACACTGCCACCAACTCCAATATTGGCTTGCTGCTCAAAACATCCTCTACAAAATTGGCCTTCCCAGGATGGTACTAAATATCGAACTAGTTATCCTTCATAAACTCTAGCCATCTCCTCGACCTCATGTTTAACTCTTGCTGCGTGAACAAATACTATAGGCTTTTATGATCTGTAAATAGCTCGAACTTCTACTTATACTCACAATGTAAAAACTACGGCGTCTAAATCCAAGTAATGGGTGGGGTAGTGTCCCCCATGTGGCTTTAGCTTCCATGAAGTATAATTTATCGGCCTATTATCCTTCATCAATACCCCTCTAAGTCCCCTCAAAGACGCATCCGTGAAGACCTAATTGTCTATCCCTGCCCAAGGTAATGCCCAAATCGGTGTTGTAGTCAGTTGAGTCTTCAGATTATCAAATACCTATGTAATACCCCGTATTTTTATGATATTTATTTATGGGATTAATTGAATTAAATGTGTATTAATTGGAAATTAATCCGGATAAAAATACTAGCGAGATGCTAGTTTGTATTTGATTTTAATGAGTAGATATGGCTATATATGATTATTGAATTATGAAATTTATCGTGAGATTGAAATACGGCAATTTGGAAATTTTGTTGGGACGCGTGTGACAGTCGCGTCAGGAATATAATTATTTGAATTGAAAATTGAATTTTATTTCTATTAACCGTATGGTCGTTTTGAGTACACCAACGCGTCCGGAAGGGTCGAAATAGTCAGAAAACACTAGCTGGGGGTTTAGTTTGGGTCCCGGGGCATTTCTAGGTCATGCCGGCAACGTATAAGGATAGTTTGGTAATTTTGGATTTTTGGGAATTAAAACCCACGAAAATTAGGAATTAAAATCTGATTTGGTAATTACCCACTAAACCCACTAACTACACCTTAGGACCTAATGGGCTATGGGAGTTATTAGAATTAGTTCCAAGAGTTTCCTAAGGCAAACCCTAGCCACCATTGTCACCTTGGAGAAGAAGAGCTTGTAGAAAGAAAAGAGAGGAGAAATCCTGCAGAGAGAGAGAGAGAATAGTTCATCTATTCAACATCAAAATCAGAGAAAGACATAAGGCAAGTGGTTTAAATTTCGTTAATAGCATTGAATGTTTTCTCCATGCTTAGACACTTCTGAAATTTCATTGTTGTTGGGAGATTGATAAAAACCCATTTAAATTGGAATTGGAACTTACTTTTGGATGAGGAATTTCATGTAGATTTGTATTTAGGTGATTATTCTGATGATATTATATCCTGGATGAAACAAAAACGGATTTAATTAGGCTCCTTGATGATTTAAAAATTTCTAGGGTTCATGTTCTTGAGATTGGGGGAAAAATGTAGAGATTTGATATTTGAATGATGTTAGGATGAATTAACCCCACAAAACACGTTAGTATATGACCTAAATATGTATAGGGATGATTAGCAACTTTGAACAATTGTTGGATTGATGTTTAGATGAGATTAGAGGGGAAAAAAAGATGGAAAAACGAAAAAGGGAAAATCTGGGCTCGAAACTGGCCTCTCATTAGAAGACCTGCCCAGGTCGTTCGAACGAGCTCGTTCGAACGAGATTCTAACGAGTTGACAGTTTGCCTTCTAACGATAGGGATGTTCGTTCGATGTCTTTCGTTCGAACGAGATCTCATTAGATGCCCAGTTCGTTCGAACGAACTCTCGTTCGAACAGCCTCATTCGAACGAGACTTCTAACGAGTTGACAGTGAAAAAGCAGGATCCTCGGAATCAAAATATAATAAATGTCAATTGAAATATAATTTCCTTTTAAATAAGTGCGAAAGCGTAAGGTGATGGTTCAATTAAAACAAACAAGTAACATATTTTAATTCCTTGAAAACAAATTAAAATTACACCAAGTGAAGTCAAATTAATCAATTAATATAATTAATATATGCACTTAAACCAAATCAATAATTCAAGCCCTAGAAATTGCCTAAGTCATAATTAACAATTAAACAAAGTAAGGCGAAACCAATTTTAGCAAAGGATTTGAATAAACCAAATTTAGCCAATATTTAATTTAGCACCAAATTAAATGAGTGTGATGATTTAAACCGAATTTTATCTTGAATTATTCTAAGCATGCGTTCTACATTATTAAAGCAAGATAAAATAAACCAATCACACTACGCCGCGATGTACGAGGAAAAACCCAAGACGGGAAATAACCTCGGACGGTCCTAGCCACAAATCCACTAGATACAGAATTACAATTACAAGACAGGTAGACTTGCAACGACTGACTCGATCCCTCTCAAGCCTCGACGCTTCTTCTTGTAGACACCTCTTCCTAGCGGATAACCTCGGAACACCACCGCGGTCTCGAAATCCACCGATGGGGCTTTCTATGGTCACCGTCACCCGTGCGAGGAGCCTTTCTCCAAGTGGGTAGACTCACAACAAAATGTCTTCTTCTTTGATGGATGTAGAAGCAAACCAAAACTTCTCTTTGAAACGGAAGAGATAAACCGGTGCCAAAACTCCAAGAAATTTGATATGTAAATAAGAACTTGGACTAAACACAATTGGGTGTAAACTAGAGTGTGAAGGATTTTCTCTTTGAAAAATTAACACTCAAAACATGAACATTTTCCTAAACCATTTTTGCTCTCAAAAGCTCTCTAAGAGATGGAAATATTTTGGAAATGTTATGAAAATGTTAAGTTGGAAAATGTGATTCCCGTACAAGATAAAGTCTGAAAAAGTTGGTTAAAAACCAAGTGGGGAAGTGGGTGCAAAACTGCCAATAACTGTTCCCGCCAGGCATCTCGTTCGAACGACATTTCGTTCGAACGAAATCTCATTCGAACGAGTCTTCTAACGACGCTCCAGAATGGACTCGTTAGAAGCTCGTTGGAAATCTCGTTAGAACAAAAACCTCGTTCGAATGACATTTCTAACGACGGACCAGTATGCCTTAGTGGGAACTCGTTGGCAAAACTCGTTCGAACGACATCTGGTTCGAACGAAAAAACTCGTTCGAACGACATATCTAACGAACGACCAGAAAGTTTGAAAAATTCATTTTTAGCCCAGAAAACTTTATAAATATTTATTTAAAGTTTTAATAAATTCTTTCTTAAAAACAAACGCAGTTTTTATAATCCTAACACCCAATAAATTTGTTCCAAGCTCCTATATATATATAATTGCATTCATACCTTGGGAGCATGGAACTATGATTGATGACGTAGAAACGAGGCACACAAACCGGAATTTTGATGAAGCTTTATACTCTTTGCCGCTACATCTTCAACAAACACTTCATAGGCTTGAGAGTATTACAATTTAAATATTATCCTATGAATAAATGTTTTTGTCCGGAATTGAGCCAAAACTATATATGGACTCAATTGGAAATTTGTGTCCTTACAGACAGTTTACGCTTTTTGGCCTGTTTTGATTTCGCGTATCCCGTAACCTTGTTTAATTGTAGAGATAACATTCCCTTGATGATAAATTGATATAGTTGGGATAATTGGGATTTATTGAGGAGTAAAACATAGAAGTGAAATTCGAATTGAATGGAAATTGTGGAATAGGACGTGAGTGACTTTTACGATGCGAGAATTATTAACGGCTTAAATAATTGAATTAATCGAGAACTTATGAATTGTGTAACATTATAAGTCGGTACGAGAATAAGAAGAGTACCATAAATAAATATGGTAATAGCTAAGATGTGTGCATGCTTAGTATATATGATATGATCTGTATGACATACCTACCATACTTGCTATCACGGGAGGTTTACGTTTGCTTAGGGCCCTCTAATCCTTGTGTTGCCCGAATATAGATTGGTACCTCGAGAACATAGGTCAGAGAATGACTTATTGGGATGTTAATAAGTCTGTTGATCGTGGGAGCGTAGGTATGTGCGTGACCCATGTGATGTGACTGTGTTCGCCTCCATTGTTTGTGATTTGCTATTATCTGAGAACGATTCCTGAGAGATTCGGAATGCGTGATCCTTATGTACGTGATGTACCAGGATGGATAGTAGAGTATGTGTGCACCGCAGCTTAGTCTCGGGGTGCTTGAATTGTATATTTATGGCATGGCTAATATACACTTATATTAATGAGAACTTTCATGTTGGTATTGTGAATATAATATGGAAACGTTTTGAGAAAATATAAAGAGAGAACCTGAAATGAATTGTATTGCTTAATTGAGAATCAGAGTGTATGTAAAGCCTCTTTTAAATTGATAACATTTGAATGTATAATGGGAACCGAGTAGAAAGGTTAGAACTCATGTCAGTTAGATAGATGTATTTATCACTTAGATGGGTGCTATACGTTAGGAGTGCACAACTAGTCGAGAGGTGAGTATTTCATGTGAGTGCACGTCCTAACATGTATTTTGCATTCGTTGTTTTAATGTTATTAAAGCACTTGCTATTTTAAAATACTCTCCACTTTCGGGCTCTGACCCGTTTGCTTTCAAATCTATTTTTTTTGTAAAATAATTTTAGGTGCCCAGCCACAAGGACACCGTGCTTAGGATCCTCATTCAGGTGACGAGCTGTAGCTGTTTGTGGAAGTTACAGGACTTTTCTTGTAGACGCTTCATTTAACTTGACTCTATATTCAGTTTCATCAGTTGTAGGGCATGTCACCCATTTCTATTAGAAACATTTCCTATTTCAGATTTTCAGACTTTTGACATGTAATTAATTCAGGATACATTGTTTTACTTATTTCAGTTGTGGGATTGTTGTGAGGAGTTTTCCTCCAGACTTATTATTATTTGTCGGTTATCTCATTACTTCGTTATGGTGAATGGATTATGTTGTTCTTCCATTATTCTTTTATTGCATGTTAATCAGACTTAATTTAAAATTGGGCAACTTACTTTTAAAATACTAGATGGTTAGTAATCATTAAAAATGTTTTCGACAGTGATGCTATTAACTGAACCAACTTGGCATTTTGTATTGATTTAATAAAGAAGTAACTACCCGGTATTTAATTAGTCGGGGTGTCACAGGTGGTATCAGAGCATCAGGTTCTAGTGTCCTTTAGGATCTGTACGGCTTATTATGTTTCCGCTGAGCTTTCTTTGATGTAGAGCCCTATATTTTAGGACTGTTGTATTCTTTTGTATGTGCTACTTTCTTCAGCTATTTTGAGTTTATAACTGCGAACTTATAAACTTTATTCTTATTTCAGAATGCCTCCACGACGTGCACAAAGGGTTCCCAGGGATGCAATGCCAGAACCACAGCCCGCACCAGTTCAGGGCACGATGAATGCCGCCGAGGTTGCAGCCATTGTGGCCCAGGCGGTAAATGCCGCACTAGCCGTAGTTCAGCAGGCACCACCTCAGGAGCCGGTAGCCACGCCAGTTCAGGCACATGCATTCCCGTCTGCTTGGGAACGTGTACGTGATGCTTTCCAGAAAGCACACCCACCGGAGTTCGCAGGTAGCTCCGATGTTGTGGTTTCGAGTCAGTGGAGGAAGGACATTCAATTGCACTTGAGGATGTATGAGTGCACCGATGTTCAGAAGCAGATACTAGCTACCTTTAAGCTAGTGGGGTCTGCATTGCAGTGGTGGGAGTCTATTACCACCGTGGAGGAGAGGGACACTCTCACTATACATGAGTTTTGGGTGCGGTTTGACCGCAAGTACTTTCCGTCAGCTGTTCACACGGAGATGAGGAGGAAGTTGATGAGCCTTAGACATGAGGGTAAAACTATGGCCGAGTATGAGGCCAAATTCACAAATCTGTTGAACATTGTACCGGATGAGATACCGACGGAAGAGAAGAAGATTCATAAATTCACAGACGGATTGACTTGGAGGATTCGTCAGCATTTATTGGGGAACCTATCGTTGGCCACTTACTCTGATGTGGTTAACGCTGCACTGTTACACTGCCAAGATCATCGCTTTCACATGGCTGAGGGCAAGAGATCGGGAGAGTCCAGCCATCAGGGCAGGACTGGAGGAAATGGTGCCAGTGGGGCACATTCTCTTCAGGGGCAGAGGCAGGGTGATCAGGGTTTCCAGCAGGGGGATCATAAGAGGTTCATATCGGGGAATTACAGGCACGGACAGGGAGGTTTCCGTTCAGGCCATCAGGGTCCGAACGGCCATCAGGGCTAGCAGGGTCAGAATGGTCAACAGCAGCAGTTTCAGCAGGGCCAGCAGGGCCAGGGGAGGAACGGTAACGGCCACCAGGGCTGGGGGCAGCAGGGATAGAGAGGGGGGAACTTCCCGGGGAAGTGTTATGTTTGTGGCAAGACTGGCCATAAACGGCAGGACTGTCCTGATAGGGTCAGGGCCCCACAGCAGCAGCAGGGTGCTCGACAGGAGCCACAGAGACCCGTGTTTCCCGCCGCCCTCCCGGTGCCACCACAGATGGCAGCATTACCACCCATTCCAGTGGTCCCAGTTCAGCAGGGGCAGCTGCAGTATGGGAGAGTATACCAGCTTCAGCAGGCATCAGCTCCACAGGCACCACCCGCTATTGAGGGTATGTTTCCTATCCATGGTACTATGGGTCAGGTTTTGTTTGATACGGGGGCAACGCATTATTTTATAGCGACACATTTTGCGAAAGCCTTAGGGTCGTTAGCCATAACAGAGAGCACAGTGACGTGTGTAGACTCACCATTGGGGAGTGGGTCACTTATTTTCTTTATATGCCGGGGAGTGGGGGCAGAGATTGGTAGTTTGGTATTACCTGTAGACATGTTGGTATTAGACATGCATGAGCACGATGTGATTATTGGTATGGATAGGCTCACAGCTTATAGAGCCATCATTGATTGCTTCGGTGGGAGCATTGTTTTTGCCATTCCGGGGCAAGAGATGTTTGTTGTGGCGATGCCTCGCCTAGAGGGAGGATCGACCGCTCATTTGTATTACATAGAGGAGGATACCTCTAAGGAGGTTGTGATTCCTTTAGATTCGATCCCAGTTGTCAGGGAGTATTCCGATGTGTTTCAGGAAATACCAGGCCTACCCCCCAGTCGAGAGATAGACTTTATCATAGACTTATTACCAGATACGAGACCTATAGCACGCGCACCGTACCGTATGGCTCCGGCAGAGATGCGAGAGCTACGAGATCAAATAGAGCAGTTGTTGGGTCAGGGGTTTACACGGAGGAGTACTTCGCCGTGGGGTGCCCCTGTGTTATTCGTGAAGAAGAGAGATGGTTCACTGAGATTGTGTGTGGAGTACCGGGAGTTGAACAAGGCCACGATACAGAATAAGTATCCGTTGCCTCGAATCGATGACCTATTCGACCAGTTGAGAGGAGCTTCTTTCTTCTCGAAGATTGATTTGCGATCGGGATACAATCAGTTGCGTATGAGGGAGGAGGACGTCTCGAAGACTGCGTTCTTAACGAGATATGGTTCCTACGAGTTTTGGGTTATGCCTTTTGGTTTGACCAATGCTCCAGCCGTGTTTATGGACTTAATGAATAGGGTGTTCAGAGAGTTCCTAGATCAGTTCGTCATTGTCTTCATTGATGACATTCTTGTTTACTCCCAGACAGAGGAGGAGCACGACGAGCATTTGAGGCATGTTTTCCAGACACTACGTCAGAACGAACTATATGCAAAGTATGAGAAGTGTGGGTTTTGGCTGAAGGAGGTTCAGTTTTTGGGGCATATTATTTCTGACCGGGGGATATCGGTAGATCCGGGGAAGGTATCTGCGGTGAGGGAGTGGGGACAACTCACGACACCGACATAGATCCGTAGTTTCTTGGGCCTAGCAGGATACTACCGGAGGTTCATTCGGGGATTTTCAAAAATAGCAGGTCCTTTGATACATCTGACTCGTAAAGGTGTGCCGTTCATCTGGACTGATGCATGTCAGTTGGCATTCGATGAGTTGAAGGATAAGTTGACCTCAGCACCTGTGTTAGCATTGCCGAGACCGGGAGTTGAGTATATAGTCTACACCTATGCGTCCTTGCAAGGACTTGGAGGTGTATTACAGCAGGAGAGTCAGGCCATAGCTTATGCTTCCCGTAAGCTTAAGCCTCACGAGAAGAATTACCCCACTCATGACTTGGAGTTGGCGGCAGTGGTATTTACCCTTCGGATTTGGAGACATTACCTTTTGGGGGATAAGTTTCGATTGTTCACGGACCACAAGTCCCTACAGTACCTATTCACGCAAAAGGAGTTGAATATGTGGCAGCGAAGGTGGCTTGAATTTTTGAAGGATTATCAGTTCGATATCCAATATCACCCGGGGAAGGCTGACGTGGTAGCAGACGCGTTGAGCCGTAGACCCGTTGATGAGGTGGCAAGGGTGTGGAAGGCCAAGTGGAAGGAGTTGGGACACCAGGATGCAGTGGCCCGATCATTCATGTCTGTGATGACTGTTACGCCGCAGATTGTCACGAAGGTGGTAAAGGCCCAGGCAAATGACTCGTTCTGTCACGAGCTGATAGTTCGATTACTAGCAGAGGGAGCCGAATCCTATACCGTTAGCTCAGACGGAGGATTACGCTTCAATGGAAGATTAGTAGTTCTGGAAGGGGAGGAATTGTGGCACGAAGTGATGGCAGAGTCGCACGGCTCACGATTCGCGGTACATCTCGGTGGGGACAAAATGTACCAAGACATGAGACGAAAGTATTGGTGAAGCGGGATGAAGAGAGATATTGCCGTGTTTGTTTCAAAATGCACCACTTGTCAGCTAGTAAAAGTGGATCATCAGAGACCGGCAGGACTGCTACAGCCGTTAGAGGTCCCGATGTGGATGTGGGAGAGCATATCCATGGACTTTATCACGGGGTTGCCTACGTCACAGAGAGGTCACGACTCCATTTGGGTAATTATGGACAGGTTGACCAAAGTCGCTCATTTTCTACCCGTAAGGACAGACTACACTACGGGACAGTATGCCCAGCTCTTTATTACAGAGATAGTGAGAGTTCACGGTGTGCCCCTAAATATCGTGTCTGACCGAGACAAGATATTTGTTTCACGGTTTTGGGAAAGTTTTCAGGAGGCCATAGGCACGGAATTACGGTTGAGTACGGCGTATCACCCGCAGACCGATGGGCAGACCGAGCGTACAAACCAGATGTTGGAGGACATGTTGCGTATGTGCATCATCGATTTCGGGGGTGGATGGGAGTAGTATCTTCCACTAGTAGAGTTTGCTTACAACAACTCCTACCAGTTCACCATTGGCATGGCTCCATTTGAAGCACTGTAGGGTAGACCTTGTTGTTCCCCAGCATGTTGGTTGGAGGTGGGGGACAACAAGCTACTTGGGTCGGAAGTGATTCAGGATACTTCGACAAGGATAGAATTGATACGGAGTCTCATTCGGGTAGCTCAGGACAGGCATAAGAGCTATGCTGATATGAAGAGGTTCTTCAGGGAGTTCCAAGTGGGGGACCAGGTTTTGCTCAGAGTATCTCCTATGAAGGGCATTATGAGTTTCGGGAAGAAAGGGAAGTTGGCACCGAGATATGTGGGACCATTTCCTATTATTGAGCGGATTGGACCGGTTGCGTATAAGCTTGGGTTACCGGAGCATTTGCACAGGATTCACGATGTGTTTCATATTTTCTCGCTAAGGAAATATCTTAGAGACGATTTGTCTCATTCTCACATTGCCTTGGAGGACATCGATCTTCAGCCTGATAGCTCCTACGAGGAGGGGCCGATTGCTATTTTGGACCAAAGTGAACGGAAATTGCGGTCAAAGATAGTTCCGTTAGTGCGTGTTCAGTGGCGACATCATAATGTCGAGGAGTCCACATGGGAGCGCGAGGATGAGATGCGCGAATAGTATCCAGAGTTGTTCTTATCAGGTACTTTCTAGTTCCGAATTTCGGGACGAAATTCTGTTATTAGGGGGAAGTATGTAATACCCCGTATTTTTATGATATTTATTTATGGGATTAATTGAATTAAATGTGTATTAATTGGAAATTAATCTGGATAAATATACTAGCGAGATGCGAGTTGGTATTTGATTTTAATGAGTAGATATGGCTATATATGATTATTGAATTATGAAATTTATCGTGAGATTGAAATACGGCAATTTGGAAATTTTGTTGGGACGTGTGTGACAGTCGCGTCAGGAATATAATTATTTGAATTGAAAAGTGAATTTTATTTCTATTAACCGTATGGTCGTTTTGAGTGCGCCAACGCGTTCGGAAGGGTCGAAATAGTCAGAAAACACTAGCAGGGGGGTTAGTTTGGGTCCCGGGGCATTTCTAGGTCATGTCGGCAACGTATAAGGGTAGTTTGGTAATTTTGGATTTTTGGGAATTAAAACCCACGAAAATTAGGAATTAAAATCTGATTTGGTAATTACCCACTAAACCCACTAACTACACCTTAGGACCTAATGGGCTACGGGAGTTATTAGAATTAGTTCCAAGAGTTTCCTAAGGCAAACCCTAGCCACCATTGTCACCTTGGAGAAGAAGAGCTTGTAGAAAGAAAAGAGAGGAGAAATCCTGTAGAGAGAGAGAGAATAGTTCATCTATTCAACATCAAAATCAGAGAAAGACATAAGGCAAGTGGTTTAAATTTCGTTAATAGCATTGAATCTTTTCTCCATGCTTAGACACTTTTGAAATTTCATTGTTGTTGGGAGATTGATAAAAACCCATTTAAATTGGAATAGGAACTTACTTTTGGATGAGGAATTGCATGTAGATTTGTATTTAGATGATTATTCTGATGATATTATACCCTGGATGAAACAAAAACGGATTTAATTAGGCTCCTTGATGATTTAAAAATTTCTAGGGTTCATGTTCTTGAGATTGGGGGAAAAATGTAGAGATTTGATATTTGAATGATGTTAGGATGAATTAACCCCACAAAACACATTAGTATATGACCTAAATATGTATAGGGATGATTAGCAACTTTGAACAATTGTTGGATTGATGTTTAGATGAGATTAGAGGGGAAGAAAAGATGGAAAAACGAAAAAGGGAAAATCTGGGCTCGAAACTGGCCTCTCGTTAGAAGACCTGCCCAGGTCGTTCGAACGAGCTCTTTCGAACGAGCTTCTAACGAGTTGACAGTTTGCCTTCTAACGAGAGGGATGTTCGTTCGATGTCTTTCATTCGAACGAGATGTCGTTAGATGCCCAGTTCATTTGAACGAACTCTCGTTCGAACAGCCTCGTTCGAACGAGTTGACTGTTTAGGCTTTTTGGCCTGTTTTGATTTTGCGTATCCCATAACCTTGTTTAATTGTAGATATAATATTCCCTTGATGATAAATTGATATAGTTGGGATAATTGGGATATATTGAGGAGTAAAACATAGAAGTGAAATTCGAATTGAATGAAAATTGTGGAATAGGACGTGAGTGACTTTTACGATGCGAGAATTATTAACGGCTTAAATAATTGAATTAATCGGGAACTTATGAATTGTGTAACATTATAAGTCGGTACGAGAATAAGAAGAGTACCACAAATAAATATGGTAATAGCTAAGATGTGTGCATGCTTAGTATATATGATATGATATGTATGACATACCTACCATACTTGCTATCACGGGAGGTTTACGTTTGCTTAGGGCCCTCTAATCCTTGTGTTGCCCGAATATAGATTGGTACCTCGAGAACATAGGTCAGAGAAGGACTTATTGGGATGTTAATAAGTCTTCTGATCGTGGGAGCGTAGGTATGTGCGTGACCCATGTGATGTGACTGTGTTCGCCTCCATTGTTTGTGATTTGATATTATCTGAGAACGATTCCTGAGAGATTCGAAATGCGTGATCCTTATGTACATGATGTACCGGGATGGATAGCAGAGTATGTGTGCACCGCAGCTTAGTCTCGGGTGCTTGAATTTTATATTTATGGCGTGGCTAATATACACTTATATTAATGAGAACTTTCATGTTGGTATTGTGAATATAATATGGAAACGTTTTGAGAAAATATAAAGGGAGAACCTGAAATGAATTGTATTGCTTAATTGATAATCCGAGTGTATGTAAAGCCTCTTTTAAATTGATAACATTTGAATGTATAATGGGAACCGAGTAGAAAGGTTAGAACTCATGTCAGTTAGATAGATGTATTTATCACTTAGATGGGTGCTATACGTTAGGAGTGCACAACTAGTCGAGAGGTGAGTATTTCATGTGAGTGCACGTCCTAACATGTATTTTGCATTCATTGTTTTAATGTTAGTAAAGCACTTGCTATTTTAAAATACTCTCCACTTTCGGGCTCTGACCCGTTTGCTTTCAAATCTATTTTTTTTTGTAAAACCATTTTAGGTGCCCAGCCACAAGGACACCATGCTTAGGATTCTCATTCAGGTGACGAGCTGTAGCTGTTTGTGGAAGTTACAGGACTTTGCTTGTAGACGCTTCATTTATCTTGACTCTATATTCATTTTCATCAGTTGCAGGGCATGTCGCCCATTTCTATTAGAAACATTTCCTATTTCAGATTTTCAGACTTTTGGCATGTAATTAATTCATGTTACATTGTTTTACTTATTTCAGTTGTGGGATTGTTGTGAGGAGTTTTCCTCCGGACTTATTATTATTTGTGAGTTATCTCATTTCTTCGTTATGGTGAATGGATTATGTTGTTCTTCCATTATTCTTTTATTGCATGTTAATCAGACTTAATTTAAAATTGGGCAACTTACTTTTTAAATACTAGGTGGTTAGTAATCATTAAAAATGTTTTCGACAGTGATGCTATTAACTGAACCAACTTGGCATTTTGTATTGATTTAATAAAGGAGTAACTACCCGGTATTTAATTAGTCGGGGTGTCACAACCTACTGGCATGCATCATCCCATACAAACGACGCATCCTTCCTCGTCAAGTTCGTTGGGAGACCGACTATTTTTTAGAACCCTTGAATGAATTGGCAGTAGTACCCGGATAATCCCAAAAAGTTACGTACCTCGGTGGGTGTAGTAGGTTGTCCCCACTCCATCACTATAAAAACCTTCCCCGGGTTCACTGATATCCCCATCTCAGATGAAATGTGGACCAAGAACTGAACCTCTCTCAACCAAAAAACACATTTCTGAAACTTAGCATACAACTGTTGGTCTCATAATGTTAGTAAAACTACTCGTAAACGCTGAACGTGCTCCTCTGCAGTCTGAGAATAAATCATAATGCTATCAATAAACACTATGATGAACTAATCCAGATAATCCTTGAATACCCGTTTCATAAAATTTATAAACATCACCGGAGCGTTGGTTAGCCCAAAAGGAACAAACAAAAACTCATATGGCCCATATCTCGTAAGAAATATCGTCTGTGAGATATCATGGTCTCTGATCCTCAACTGATGACAACCCGGTCTCAAATCAATTTTAGAAAAATATTTAGCACCCCTCAGTTGGTCAAGAAAATCATCAATACGGGGCAACAGATATTTATTCCGTATGGTGACTTTGTTCAACTCCCTGTAGTCTATACAAAGTCACAAAGATCTATTCTTATTCTTGATGAACAAAATTGGAGCACCCCATGGTGAAGTACTCATTCTAATGAACCCATATCCTAATAACTTCTCAATCTGATCCCCAAGCCCCCTCATGTCTAGAGGAGCCATCTGATACGATGTGCGGACAATAGGTCTCGTGTCTAGAATCAAATCAATCAAGAAGTCTATCTCCCGACTAGGTGGTATTCCTGGGATCTCCCTAAATATGTCAGAAAACTCTCTAACCATCGGGATAGAATCTAGTAATAGCATGACCTCTGAAGAAGACTTCTCCTCAATATAGTATACGTGCATGCTTGACCCACCTTCGGGGTGAGGCATCACAACCAGGTACATATCCTTCCCCAGAATGGTAAAGACAATGGATCTACCATAACAACCAACATAGATCTATATAGAGCTAGCCAATCCATCCCAAATATGACATCGTACTCGTGCATATCTAGTACTCGTAAGCCTGCCACAAATTTCAGTCACCCTATCTCGACCACTGTACCTCGACATACTGAACGTATGGGTGCCCCTCTACCCACGGGTGAGTCTATGTGCAGAGTAATATCAGGAGTAACATCAATCATCCCAGTTTCACGTGCAAAACCAGTGCTAACTAATTAATGAGATGCACTAGTGTTAAACAAAATACCACCTATGTAATGAAAAATAGGGAACATACCGTCAACATTCTGAACTGGTGTTAGTCCCTCTGCCGGTGCAATATGGTACACCCATCCATACTGCAGCTGTGGCGGATGCCTTTGACGTGGGGCAACAGGCACTGGTGTACCTGGTGCTACAACTTCTGGAGCTGGTAACTGTTGGCAGTACCCCTATTGAACCGGATATCATATTTAACCACCCTGCCCTAAAGGTGCCTGATTACCCCTAGGACATTGCCTCAACGTGTGTCCACTCTCCCCATAAGTGTAACAGTTCCTACTAAATGGGCTTCTCTGTGCCTGTCGGCCTTGTTGGCCTTGACTCTAAAAATCCCTTACTAAGTCGTTTAATCAAAAGTTAAAACAATTAAAAAGGGTCTAAAATATTTTCTTAGGGAAACTCTTTTAATAATACAAATAAAAAAAATAAGATGTGTTAGAAAATGTTTTTGAACAAGAAATTTCAGTTACTTAGAAACTTGAAGGTTTAAAATAATTTTAAACACTTATAGCCGTGATGGAAAAAGTAAATCAAGCACAAAAAAGCATTCACATAAGACAAAGATTTTAACATGGTAAAACCCTAATCAAATAGGGGAATAATCCAAGACTCCCTCTACGGAGTAAAAGCAAAAACCCACTAGAATGAGTTATAGAGTACAAGCAAGCAACGTATTATCCAACCAAATCAGACCTAAACCTAAGTCAAGAAATTATACCAACACTCCTAGATTTTTCTTCGACTTTTCTGGCTTCTGACTGTTGTCATTAACGTCCTCCAAGCTTTGCTCCTTAGCTCCTTCTTTATGTCGACTCAGATGGTAAAAATCTCTTTACCAACACAACTTTAGTGTTGTTGTGTGATAGTGTAGTGATGTGATGTGCCTAACATATTCATGCAACTCACTCACAATTATACACACAGTTTCCTACAAATTACAAATTAATTCTAAAAAGACATGCAAGAGTATGAATTAAATTTTTTGGAAATTAAACTTCCTTTTTTGAAGGTATATTGGAAGAAAATATTGCAATGATAAAAGTTCCAAGATTCTATATGTCTCTCTTATTTATTTACAAACTTATTTAATAAAATGTGAAATATGAACTTGGAGACATAAATGTCTTTAGATATGAGATTTTGAAGTCTTGTTTTTCAAGAACACTAGAAAACAGAAAGAGGGATATGTTGGGAAAAATTTGATAAAAAAATTTTAAACTAAAAACCCAACACAAAGAGATGGTTTCTAAAAAAGGAAATAAGTCCTAAAAGATCGTGATTGTATCACTTAGTCAGATCTCAAATCTCAAATATTTGAGATGAGATCAAACTTGGTGACAGTTTTTGGACAAAAGATTTGAACCAGAGAGGAGCTAATATGACGAAAACACTCTCAAACTCTCAATTTTTTCTAGAGAAATTTCTCCAGAGTTTGGCTAAGATTTTCTTTCTTTCTCTCTCTTATTTTCCTCAATTCTCTCTCTCGAACTTGCCAAAGGTTATAAACGATTAACCCTCATTCTCTATTTATAAAGGATGAAGGAAGTCTCTGGAAGGTTAAGAGAAATCAATGATCAGGATTAATTTGACTGTTGGGAGATCAATCTAAGGTTTCATAATGCACCGCTTCTAAACGAACAACGATTAGCTAAAACAGTTATCACATGGATTGAATAAACATGTATACAGACCATTGAGTAAAATGGATGAACGTACTAGATTAACTCTTAATTATGTGAGTATAAAGAAACACAAATCGTGTCGTTGATAAGCGTAAACGTGTATGCTCCATATCACTTTAAAAACACGTGTTTTTTATTTTTGAAAAATCTTATTTTCTACCACAAAAGTCTCTAGTGCTTTCAGAATCTAACCAAGGTAAGTTTTAGACAGTTTAAGATATTATGAATTAGCCCCGAACAATTTAAACTCTAATATTAAGACTTTAAAAAATATATTTTACACTACACCAAATTTGCCTAATTATCACGGTCATTGACCTTGACAAGTTCAACTTGTCAAGGTCAATGACCGTGACAATTTGGGGCGAGACAACTTTTTTTGTCACGGATTTGTCACGGTCATTAACCATGACAAGTTCATTAGAATTGTCACAGTCGTGTCACGATCCATGACCCCCCTCCCCCCACCACACCCCCTGCCCCCTCACCGCACCCCCACCACACCTGCACACACACACACACGTACACACACAGCCCACCCCACCCCCACCACCCCCTGCCCCCCTCCCCGACCACACACATATATACACACACATATACATATACACACATATATACACACACATACAGAAATGAAAGAGAAAGAGAGGAAAAACATACTTTAGAGAGAGAGAGAGAGAGAGAGAGAGAAAGAGAGAGCTGAAATCACTTAGAGAGAGAGAGAGGGAAAAACCAAAAAACGGTGGGAAAAAAGAAAGATTAGGACTTTTTTTACTGAAGACATTGTCATGGTCATGTCAAGGTCCTTGACCGTAACAATTATTTTAAGTATTGTCACGGTCAATGACCATGATACAAAATGCGTGTTTTGTTGTCACGATCATTGACCGTGACAAGGGTGGCCGGCTGAAGGGTGATAATTTGACCATTTTGGTGTAGTGTTAATTATTTTAAAAATTCCAAAAATTCTTTAAAAATAATAAAAAAAATATTTTTAAGCCAATGGGAACACACGCCTCATACACACAACATGCCAAAAAAATGCAATTCTAGGTGTTGTGAGTTGTGTTGGTTACTACCTTTTTGAGACTTGAATAGTCTTTGATGCAAATCTTGAAGAGGCATGAGGGTCAAGGATAAACAAAGGATGACACAATTTTGTCTCTATTTCCAAACTAGACAAGCTCCTATATTTTAGACTCAAGTGTGTCATATATATAGTGTGCTTCAACCTCCCCCTTTGGAAATATGAGACAAAATCTCCTTTGAGTCATCTAGGACACGTAGGGATACAAAAAAATATAAAACTTTAATCCTATATAAAAAATTCTATCTATCCCATATCCTAGAAATGAAAAATACATAACTTAACTAATTTAGAGACCAATACCCTAAAAATATCTAGATGCACAAAAAGGTATTGATTCCTGTACAAAAAAAAAAATCTAAGATCAAGTTTTATAAAAGGAATGTACAATAAATGTCCAAGATGGACTCAAATATTTGTCCCCCATTTTGTCTCAAATGGACAAAGGGAAAAATCATAAAAAAACCATCTGATATAAGCATAACATTGCAAATGAAATGATGAGATTCGATTTTGCTAAAAACATTCATATAAATTTCCGTAATGATTCAAAATGAGTGAAATCCAAAGGTTTTGTGAATATGTCTGCTAATTGAAGATCAATAGGTAAGTAGTTAATTTCCAATTCCTTAGATTCGACTAACTCGCATATAAAATGATGTCTAATTTTAATGTGTTTAGTACGTGAGTGTTGAACAGGATTTTTGGAAATATTAATCGCAGATTGATTACCGCAATTGAGATGTAATTTCTCTTCATTAATCCCATAGTCACTTAACATATGTTTTATCCACAATAATTGAGCACAACAGCTACCTGCGGCTACATATTCAGATTCAACTGTGGATAAGGAAGTGCAATTTTGTTTCTTACTATTTCAGCTGACTAAATTATTACCAATGTAATAACGTGCTCCTGACGTATTTTACTATCATCAGAACACCCAGCCCAATCAGCATCGATGTAACCTATTATCGTATTGGATTTGTCATTTATGTACCAAAGACCTAAGTTGAGATTTCCTTTTACATATTTTATAATTGTTTTAACGCATAGTAAATGACTCTTTTTAGGCGCATTTTGATATCTAGCACATACACAACGATATACATGATGTCAGGTCACGAGGAAGTTAGGTATAGTAGACTTCCTATCATGCTACGATAAAGTGTGGGATCAATGGATTTCCCATGCTCATCTTTAGATAATTTTACTCAAGTATTCATGGGTGTCCTAGCATCTTTTGCATTTTCTAGGCCAAATTTCTTTACAATCTCTAAAGCGTATTTGGATTGCAATATGAATAAACCTTATGAATTTTGTTTCGCCTGAAGTCCTAAAAAGAATTGTAATTCCCGCATAAGAGACAGTTAAAATTCCCCGTGCATATCTTTAGAAAAAAATTTAACCTCAGACGGGGAGGTAGATCCAAAAATAATGTCGTCAACGTACACTTAGGCTATTATAACATTTTTGCCAAAGTGTATGACAAAAAGAGTTTGATCACTCCCACATCTCCTAAAACCTTTATTTAAGAGAAAAGTAGACAATAGTTCATACCAAGT
This sequence comes from Sambucus nigra, assembly GCA_949130495.1. Taxonomy (NCBI): domain Eukaryota; kingdom Viridiplantae; phylum Streptophyta; class Magnoliopsida; order Dipsacales; family Adoxaceae; genus Sambucus; species Sambucus nigra. The sequence continues at coordinate 44,967,415 of OX422221.1, forward strand.
ACAAGGGGATAGTTTTAACCCATATAACGCCCTTTTCAGACGATATACATGATTTGGATGGTGAGGATCAATGAACCCTTTATGTTGTTCTACATAATTTTTCTCAGTTAATATACCATTAAGGAATGCAGACTTTACATCCATGTAATATAAGGTGAATTTTAAGAGAAACGCAATAGCGAGAAGAAGACGAACAAATTCGAGACATGTTACAGGGGCAAAGGTTTCTTCGAAATCTATTCCCTAAATTTGCGAATAACCCTTTACTACTAGTCTAGCTTTATTTTTAACAACCATCCCTACTTCATCAGTTTTATTTTTAAAATGCATCTAGTGTCAATAACCCATTTATTTTCTGGTTTGGGAATAAGTACCATACGTCATGAGTTTTAAATTGAATGAGTTCCTCTTTCATAGCACCTATCTAATAAGAATCATGTAAGGCTTCATTCACATTCTTTGGTTCAATAAGTGAAACAAATCATGTGAAATGTGTAGTATTACATAGTTGAAATCTTGTTCGAACAGGTTCTTCTGGGTTACCGACCACATTATCTAAGGGATGATCCTTAGAAACCCAATTTGGTACCTCGAGGGTCTCATTAGGTAAAGACTCAACTATATCTGAAGAGTCGTGGTTAGGAATGTTTTATGACTCATTAATAATGGTTGGTTCTATATTCTTGTTCTATACTTTGGTGTCACTTAATACTACATTGATGGATTCCATTAGAGTTTTGGTAAGAAGGTTATAAACACGATAGGCTCTGCTATTTGGGTAATAACCTAAGAAAATTGCTTTATCGCCTCTGGTTTTGAATTTGGATAAATGTTCTCTGTCCTTGCAAACATAACATATACTACCAAAGGTTCTAAAATATTTTAGGTTATGTTTTTTCCCGTACCAAAGTTTATAAGGTGTTTGTTTGGTATCTTTCCTAAGGTAGACTCCATTTGTTATATGATAAGCTGTGCAAACGGCTTCAACCCAAAAGTATTTAGGTAAATCCTTTGCTTGTATCATAACACGAGCCATCTCCAGAAGAGTATGATTTCTACGCTCAGCTATCACATTTTGTTGGGGTGTCTTAGGGGCACTAAATTTATGTTTGTAACCATTGTAGTCACAATACTTTATAAGTCCTAAATCTATAAACTCACCTTCTCTCTCACTACGGATTCTATTTACTTGGAAGTCCTTTTCATTTTCTATTCATAATAAAATTTTAAAAAACTTACAAAACGTTTCTGATTTTTGTTTCAAAAAGTCCACCCAGGTAAATCGAGTAAAATCGTCAACCATAACTAAGATGTAACTGTTTCCACAGAGACTAACACTACGAGAGGCACTAATTAGGTCAATATGAATGAGTTATAAAGGTTTGGTGGATAGAACTTACTTGAATTTTTTATAAGGAGCCTTAACTATCTTTCCTTCTTGACAAGGCACATATAAAATATTATAAATGGGTTTAATTTTGTGTAGACCTCTAACTATTTCTTGTGATCTTAACTTTCCAAGACTATCTTAATTTATGTGACCTAACTTATTATGCCAGATTTCATTATCTTCCATCATGGCTATATTGTAGATCTCAGTCCCTAAATTTACTATATAACAATTATCAGGTGTTCTGAGGCCTGTAATAATGCAGTCTTCATTCTCATTCATGATTTTACAATTGGATTTTGAGAATGTGACAGTATGGTTCGAGTCATAAAACTGCGATATACTTAGTAAGTTTACTTTAAGACCCTTTACTAATAGAACATCCTCAAGTGTTGGTAAACTTTTTTCTTGGATTGTCCCTTTACATATGATCTGGGCAGAGACTCCATCCCCAAACAAAACTTTTCCACCTAAGAAGTCAATTTTTCTAGTTAGCTTAGTCTCATCCCTGGTCATATGTTTAGAATAAACCAAGTCCAAATACCATCCAGATAAAGTGTGTTCAGCTTTTAAAGCACTAATAACCACATTACACTTCATTTGGGGTACTAGATCATCCTTCCTAACCCAAATTTCTCTAGTTTTAAAATGTTTGCGCATATTTTCTCGAATATGATAAAATTTGTGAGCATCAGATTTTTCTTTAAAAGTTTTTTTCTCAGTAAACTGGTTTTGAATTTTTGTTGAGCAATTGGTTTAGTCATGAATCCAGGTTCCTTTCTTTTGGACTTCGTTCTAGTATTGGATCGTTTCTTTCTATTACTATAGTTAGAGTTCTTATCAGGCTGTCTAGGAAGGACGTAGTTATTTCTACTATGCCTAGAATACTTGAAGTTCTTATACACAAAAGTGTACGAAAAGGATTGAATTAGACGTCTTTGAAGACAGGTTTCAAGTGAATGTCCATATACATCACAATATGAGAAGTAAAGGTTGGTTAAAGGTTTCTTATTATCTCCGAGGCCTTTAAAAATACATCTATATAAGTGAGGAAATCAGTCTTAGGTTTCCTATAGACATGTTAAAATGATGCATTTCCTTGCTGTATGGGGGGGGGGGGGGGGGGGGGGGGGAGACGTATTTGGTCTTAGATTCAACATTAGCTTTTGACTCATCACGTACAAAAATGTTTTTTTCCTTTTTTTTGTATCAAAATCAATTTTTATAGATTGAAAGTCGGGACAAGTTTCCATAGGCCTTTTTCCTCCTAGCACAAACTTTATGGTTTGTAAATTGTTATTTTGTGTGTCAGTGTTAAATCCAATTCCAGTTCTGTCATCATAATTGGTCTTACTAACTGCTACAAAGTCTTCAAAACAATTAGAGTTATTTTTAAATTTCGCAAACTTTTTTAGGACTGTTGAAGCTTTTTCTTTTGATTGTTCCAATTCTAACAATATGTCCTTGTATTTCTTTTCCAGAATTTCATTAGCTTCAGAAAGATTTTTGATTTTTTCAGAGAAAGTCTTAGTTTGAGTTCCATGGGCAAGACATTGGTTAATGTAGTCTTCAACATTTTGTTTAACCACAAGAATAGGAGATTCTATCTTTTTAGTCAACTTCTTGATGGTTCTTTCTAATCTAGTGCTCTTCCTAAGCGTTTTTGTGTACAGTGTGTGGATGTCTAGAAGGTCATCATTATCGGACTCATAAAGTGTGGTGGGTGATTTATCCATTATCGATTCATTTTTTGAACTCACACACACATTCAGTTCGTCATTTATACGATCCCTTTGACTCACACACACGGCAGTAGAGCTACTATCATCAGCATAACCATTATCAGCAATCTCAGTAGATAAAACATTAATAGGTATGGTCAAAGTATTATTAGGCAGATTATCATCAGGATTATCATCATAATATATAATCTTTGCAAAAAAAGGACATGCATGGGTCTAGTATGTTAGAAGATTCAGGCTCATCATCATTTTATTCACTTGAATCATCCCAAAGTCTTGCACAAATTGGCCCTATTATGTTTTTTTTTCATGTTGACCCTACAGTTAGCAGCTATGTGTCCTATTTTGCTACATCTAAAGCATTTAGACTTGTTATGGTCTTTGTAAGGTCTGGCATTGTTCTGGTGTTTCTCCAGTCTCCTCTCATGAGGTCTGTTATTGGATTGATTTAAATAAGGAGACTTTCCTTGTTTAGTAGCAACATTATTTCTAAACTTCAGTATTTCCTTGAAATGTTTAGACATTTAGGCTATTTGGTTATCCAAATCATCCAAGTCACACTCATCATCAGATTGGATTTCAAGATTAGGCATAAATTTAGATTGAAACATCACATTACGACTACTATTTTTCTTATGACTTCCAAGAAGTTATTTTTTATAGTCCAATTTCATTTCCACATTCTTAATTTTCGACTGAGGCATTCAAGGGTAAGATTTGGATCTTCCATTTCCTCAATTAAATATCTTTTACTGTCAAATTTATGTGGAAGTGATCTTAGGATTTTAGAGCTAATTTCTCTTCTGTCATAAACAATTCCATTTGCATGTGGCTTAGTAACGACATCAGTTAGTTTGATATAAAAATCATTGAAGGTCTCAATCTCAGTCATAAATAGGTTGTTATATTATTGAATGGGCATTTGAGTCTTAGCAGCCTTAACATGTGAATCACCTTCATAGGCTGTGACCAACATGCCCCAGGCTTCCTTGGAAGTGGTACATATAGAGATTCTTTTAAACTCATGCTCATTTACATACATAAAAATGGCATTTTTGCCTTTATTATTGCAGAGGGAGTCCTGTTTCTCCTCTTTTAGTAAATTTAGTGAGAAGTTTTCTGACTCTTATTTCACTGCCTTCTACCAGAGGTTTAGTAAGATGAAAGTAGCCATATTCTATGGCATCCCAGAGTTCATCTCCCAGCATTCCTTGGATGAAGGCAATCATCCTTACTTTCCTATAAGGAAAATTATTTCCATCGAAGAGGGGAGGTCAGGAAAAGCTTCCCACTATCTCAAATTTCTCGTCCATGTGGTGTTTTTAAAACAGTTTCAAACAACATAGGATTCTAAACAGTTGTTTTGAAAAATAAGAAACCGCTTTGATAGCAATTGAAAATCCCTTAATAAGTCATTTAATCAAAAGTTAAAATAGTTAAGAAGGGTCTGAAATGTTTTCTTGGGGAAACTCTTTTAATATAACCAATAAAAATACAAGATGTGTTACAAAATGTTTTTGAACAAGAAATTTCAGTTACTTAGAAACTTAAAGGTTTAAACGAATTTTAAACACTTATAGCCGTGATGGCAAAAGTAAAACAAGCATAAAAAAGCATTTACACAAGACAAAGATTTTAACGTGGTAAAATGCCTATTAAATAGGGGAAACATCCACGATTCCCTCTACGAAATAAAAGCAAAAAACCCACTAGAATGAGTTATAGAGTACAAGCAAGCAACGTATTATCCAACCAAATAAGACCTAAACCTAAGTCGATAAATTATACCAGCACTCCTAGATTTTTCTTCGACTTTTCTGGCTTCTGATTGTTCTCTTTAACATCCGTCAAGATTTGCTCCTTTGAACCTTCTTTGCGTTGACTAAGATGGCAAAAATATCTTTGCCAACACAACTTTAGTGTTGTTGTGTAATAGTGTAGTGATGTGATGTGCCTAACACATTCATGCAACTCACTCACACTTATACAGACAGTTTCTTACAAATTACAAATTAATTCTAAAAGGATATGCAAGAGTCTGAATCAAATTTTCTGGAAATTAGACTTCCTTTTTTAAGGTAGATCATAAGATAATCTTGTTGTGATAAAAGAGCCAAGATCCTATATGTCTCTCTTATTTATTTACAAACTTATTTCACAAAATGTGAAATATGAAATTGGAGACATAAACGTCTTTAGATCTGAGATTTTGAAGTCTTGTTTTCCAAGAACACTTGAAAACGATATGTTGGGAAAAATTTGATAAAAACGTTTTAAACTAAAAACCCGACACAAACAGATGATTTCTGAAAAAGGAAATCAGTTCTAAAAGATCGTGAATGTATCATTTAGTCAGATCTCAAATCTGAAATATGTGAGACGAGATCAAACTTGGTGACAGTGTTTGAACAAGAGAGTTGAACCAGAGAGGAGCTGGTGTCACGAAAATGCTCTCAAACCCTCAATTTTTTTGGAAAAATTTGGCCTGAGTTTGGCTAAGATTTTCTTTTTTCTCTCTCTTATTATCCTCTCTCTTCTCTCTCTCTCTCTCTCTCTCTCTCTCTCTCTCTCTAACCTTCCAAAGGTTGGAAACGATTAACCCTAAGTCTCTATATATAAAGGACGAAGGAAGGCTCTGGAAGGTTAAGGGGAATCAACGACCAAGACTAATTCGACTATTGGGAGATCAATCTAAGGGCTCACAATGCACCGCTTTTAAAGGAACAACGATTGGCTAAAACAGTTATCACATGGATTGAATAAAAACACATGCATACCATTAATTAAAATGGATGAACGTCCCAGATTAACTCTTAATTATGTGAGTATAAAGAAACACAAATCGGGTCGTTGATAAGCCAACACATGTATGCTCCAAATCACTTTAAAAATGCGTATTTCTTATCTTTGAAAATCTTATTTTCTACCCCAAAAGTCTCTAGGGCTTTCGGACTCTACCCAAGGTATGTTTTAGGCAGTTTAAGATATTATGAATTAACCCCAAACAATTGTATACCTAATTTTAAATGTTTAGAAAATAGATTTTAATTATTTTAAAAATTCAAAAAATTCTTTTAAAAAATACTGAAAAATATTTTTAAGCCAAGGGGAACACACACACCTCATACACATAATATGCCAAATAACTGCAATCCTAGGTGTTGTGAGTTGTGTTGTTTACTACTTTTTCTAGCCTTTAATAGTCTTTTATGAAAATCATGAAGAGGCATGAGGCTTAGGGATAAGCAAAGGATGACATAATTTTGTATCTATTTCCAAACTAGACAAGCTCCTATATTTTAAACTCAAGTTATTCATATATATAGTGTGCTTCAGACTCTACTTACCTTAGCCCTATATTCGTATTTTGTTGGCCTTGCTAACCCTAGCCATACCTTCTTTGATCATCGAAACCCCAAAATCATTTATGCTGATCAGTAGATGGAGGAACTCTAAACTGTTGGGTCCCGTGACTGCTACCACTACTCATCTTACCCTATTGATTCGATATCTCAGCTCCTTGTCTCTTTTCACTTCTATTCCTCTAGAAAGCCCTCTGATCCTAGCAGTGGAGATATGAAATTTTCACTATATGATTATACATAGTGAATGTCGGGTTCCCCAAAAGTGCCTTCTTGATATTCCAGGTTGATCCCACTATAAAACTGTCCATCTTCCTTTGCTCTATGTTCACCCCCTCCTTTACAAAGTAAGAAAGAGAGGTGAAATCCTCCTCAAACTCTGCCACCATGAAACCCTCCTTCATGAGGTCAATAAACCGACTCCTCATCTCTGACTGAATCGCTTGAGGGAAATACTTAGCCTCGAACCTATCCTAGAACTCATCTATAGTCAAACTGTCTCTTTTTGCAGCTGAAGTAACTGACTCCCACCACTGGAATGCGGCCCCCATAAGCCTAAACGAGGCCAATATTTTCTTCTATACTAGAGTAAACTCAGCCATCCATAAGTGCTGTTGAATATCCTTTTTCCACCTGCTCGCCACTAAAATGTCTTGACTTCATGCAAACTAAACTCGACGCTTGGGCTAGTGCTACCACCTTCTACAGTGGTGGTGGTAGTGGTGGTGGTGGGTGTTGTTGAGCCTGTGGTAATGGAAAGTGCTGAATGATGGCTGCCATTGCGGTAAAGACCGTCTGGGTAATGATGATAGCAATATCTTCTAGAATGATAATGGTTTGCCTCGGTGGGGCTTGAGGTGGGTGTTATGGATCTGACTGAGCTTACTTATCTGCAGTGGGTGCGACTACGCACCTAGGTCTACCCCTCCTTCCATTTTCCATCTGAATATAAACAAGGTTTCAATTAGTAAAATCGTAAGAATACAATGAATACTAAGCATGGGTTATACATATCGAAGAACGCAACACAAAACGTAATGAACGCAACACACATCCTAAGCACACTAGAACCTAAATGCTCTGATACCAACTGTAACAACCCTCATTTTCTCATGTAAAGGTCGATCGGACACGATATGCCGAAGATGGGACTTGTTTGTCAATTAATACTATTCTCAACATTAAACTATAAAAATAATTATTTAACAACCTCATATGAATTTAAACCGAAGCTTTTATAAATAACCACATATAAATAAATCCAACATCCATAGTACGAAAAGATAAATGTATAAAATCTAACATGTGAATAATATTTGAACTGAAATTGAAAGGAAATAAACTTCGGGCCCCTTACAATAACCAGAATGAAAAAACTAAATATAAAGACAACCTAAGATAGAGTCAAGGAACTGGAATCTTATAAATGCAAGTGATGGAAAGAGTGGTCTCTTAAAAATCCTGTTATCCTTACTTAGGCACACCTAGGGGGGGGGGGGGGGGGCATTTGAAATTTAGGTCAACTCCCTAAAGTGTGCCATAATTAACTTACTTATTTTTATGTTGCAAAAGTACAGTTCATTCAAAGTGAGTATTCCCATCTCCGCTTTCATGCATAAAATGTCTCACCCCTCACCTAAGAGTAGTGTTACTCACATACCCACCCATAGACCAATATGGATATATAATAAACATAATGACAGTATATAGATGCATCTAGCAAAGTAAAGTACTGAGACAAAGTTATATATGTCAAAGTTATTGTTTCCAAATTCTACCCCCATCATACTATCCGTAAGGTGATAACATCTAATATCCTTCGTACTACGTAGTATTGGGTCTATATTTTATTCCACAACATTAGACTTAGGAATTCTTTCATTTATTTCCATTGATTTCATATATGTCCTTATATATGCGACACTAAGGCATCTACTTATAGTGTTTCATTCATGTTCTATCGGTGAGTCTGTAGGAGTCTCCTATCCAAAACAGACAAAACAAAACACAAGCAAGTGAGAGGGTACCTACGTCGTTACACCATTGCACGACCCATAATAAGCGGTGTCACATGGATCCCATCATCAATGCTTAACTCCTATAAGTGGTGCTACAACATAATACCTAAAGTATGACCTACACTACGTGTAGCCCACCAGTGTCGATGTGTTCTCCATCCCCGAACGTGCATATCCCGACCAATAGGGCAGTTCATGAACATCAGTATGTGCACAAAAAATATAATTACATATTACTATATGTAAAGGTAATTATCCTAATAATTACACCATAGCTTCCCGAAAGCATTATTCTATACTCATTCTTATTTAATAATTGGCCAACATGTGAATTATTAAATAGTCCCACTTTATAGATATGACATTAACTATCTAGTTAATTTAGTCCTTCTCTGACAGATGGTAACACGTTTCCATTTTTAATGAAATCCATGAATGCTCAAACACGATTCCAACAACTCGTATGAACTTCTAAAAATCACATGGACCGAACGGCGGACCCCACGCCTAGACCCCCTAAAACTGAACCGATTTGGGATAGGGGCAAACCAACCCTTCTGCCCAAATTTTTCTAAGTTAAAAAATCCTATTCTTATACCCAATCAGAATTCTAAAAGCATCATACTTAATATAATTTTCAATCCATGCTCCCATAACGTTGTTTACCCTCGTAGGATCATTTATTACATGATTTGGCAGCCCATTCAAGTCCCAAATTATAGAATTTAAGTCTCAAAGAGGTGTTTATGCATTTTCATATTTTTATCCATAAGTTCTTTAATCGCTACAACATAAAAGGGTATGATTCAACCAGAACTTTAGATCCTTAACACATATAATAGCCCTCTAAAGGGCACAATCATATAAAGTCCATAAAGTTCCTAAATCACCAGTTTTCCCAAACATTCAACTCACAATTCATACCCACCCTAATTTTTGGATTTTCCTACATTACTTTTAAATTCCAAGCATTTGTAAACAAGATTCAATATATCATTTAAATACCAAAAATCCTACAAATCCAGAATTCTACATGAAAATACATCACAATGATTTAAGAAGCATTTTGGACATATAAAAGTAAGCAAGAATAGTCTTGCCTTAATAATGTCGGTTGATTCCTTGAATTCCCCCTTGAATCTCCCTCTTCAATTCCTTGTTGTGGGTTCTTGCCTCCTTCCTCTAGGTGGAGTAGTCTAGGGTTTTTAGATGTAACTCTCAGGGAGTTATTTAACTCTTAATAAAGGTAATTAACTTACTAGTCTCGAGTTGGGCCTTAGGCCACAACTTTAGACCCCCAAATGAGCCCAAATACCTTCTTACTTCGTCCAATAACCTCTCAACCCATATATATATATATATATATATATATATATATATATATATATATATATATATATATATATATATATATATATATATACAGAGAGAGAGAGAGAGAGATTCAGAAGTGAACATAAAAGATAAACATTTTAATGAACCTTAACAAAAAATACCTAACACCCAATTAATTTTAATTCCTATGTTGTATTTGGTCCGGACACGGCAACGGACACGCGTGTGACACACGTCAGTGGAAACAGACACGCATGTGACACGGGTGTATTATAAAACACACGTGTCCGTTGCTGCTGGCGCAGACTAATTACAATAGAGAAATTATAATTTATTGCGTGTTAGGTATTTTTTTTGTTAAGGTTCATTAAAATATTCATCTTTTAGGTTCCCTTCTGAACCTGTCCCTATATATATATATATATATATATATATATATATATATATATATATATATATATATATATATATATATATATATATATATACCGGGGACCATTTGTAAGGGCCTAAAACATCCTAACGAGTTCGTAAAACCTCTCAAAGTGCATTCGTAATATTTTTATTCAATAAGTATATTTTAAATTGTGTCGCACACCATATATCAATTATTTAATGCACATGCAATTATTTTCTACCGAAATTATTTATCATGCAAAGTCAATTTCACATAGCAAGAAATAACAATTAATCAATTCATCCCTAATTAATTATTTAAGTTGCCTGATTTAATTTAATTCCCTCAAATTTTATTTTGCTCCAAAAGTAGTTTTCTAAAAATATATGGGGTATTACATGCTGGACCAACAACATGGAGGGCTAGTGGTGGCTGTGGGTCTGGCTGCGGCTCTTGCTGAGCCCCCTCATCTGTAGCTTGTGCAGCAACATGTCTTGGTCTGCCTCTCCTACCGTTTGCCATCTAACCGAAAACAAGGTTCATCTTAGTAATGAATCACAAAGAATACAATGATTCCTAATCGTGGAGCTCTACATAACAAAGGACACAATGCAGGATGTAATGAACTCAACACATATCCTAAGAATGATCTAATACCAATTGTAATAACCCCCATTTTTCACGTAAAGGTTGGTCAGACACGATACGCTGAAGATAGGGCTTGTCTATATCATTCTTAGCATCAAACCATAATAATACCTTTGCATTTTGAAACCACGTGCATAAATAAAACTAATTTAAATTAATAACCAAGAAATAATAAGTTCCACATCAACATTCAAATAAAATTAAATTCCAAAATAAATACAACTGTCCCAATTGATTGCATAAAAATAAACTCCAGGTTTATGCCCATAAAATATCATAAATAAAAGATTGAAATGAAGTTGAAACCTATGCTAGAATCAAATGAACAAAAGTAGTCACTGTGCAAGTATGACCCCAAGTCTTATCTCCTGTCATTCATGTTGTTCCTATCTACATAAACGAGGGGGAGGGGAAACATTTTATAATTTGGGTCAGCCCTCTAGAGTTGAAATAATTTACTTACTGAAATTAAGATGCAAATGTAAAGTTAATTCAACATGTGCCTTTCCCATCAGCACTCACATATGATAAATGTCTCACCTCTCATGTAGGCGCTATACTATACGCATGACACCCCAAATCCCCAATGAAATAAAAGATACAATGACACTATTAAACAATTAATGCATCTAGCATAATTCATGTATTGGAATATAATTATCTACCCCAATGTTACCTTTTCCAATAATACCCAAGTCATACTACCCACAAATATGACATAATCATTTATTATGCATACAACATAGTGTTGGGTCTGTAATCAATTGTCTACCGCATTAAACTAAGTAATTAACTCCATTTAATTCACACACACACACACACACACACACACACACACACATATATATATATATATATATATATATATATATATATATATATATATTTATATATATATGACACCCCATGCCATCTATCATTTATGTCCCGTTCGTGCTCTATCGGTAATTACGAAGGAGTCCCTTATCCAAATCGGACATCACAAAACACACATGAGTGGTGCAGTCCCTATGTAGTACACTATAAGGACATAATTTCCATAGTTCGGATTTTACATTAAGTATGTCGTATACCGCTACAATCGTTGAGAAAAGTTCACAATCATTTGTTCAAGATGATGGATCCAAATATCAAGGTTCTTCAACAACGGACATCTACGAGATTGATTTTGTTATGAATTGTGTTTAAGTTTCGAATTTGATTTTATGATAGCATTGGGATATTTTTTGAAACTGTTTTTTATCAAGATAAGGCATTTTTCTAAGTAAAAATATTTTCTAGAAGATATGTAGGCGAGCTTTTTAAAATATTAATTTTTTGCTTCGAGATAGGTCATTTCTTTTGTGTTTCAAACGACCATGTACTATTTTTTTTAATGTTGTTTTTAGTTAGTTCAAATGATATGGCCATGTCGTTCGAATGACTGATGCAGCCTTAAGTATTTTTCTTTATTATAAATACCTATTTTGAAAAACCTTTTCATTAAGACTTTTTCCAAAGAAAAATTGCATATCTGTAGAATTTTACTCTTCACTTTTAGGTACAAAACATTTTTTTTAATTCACAAAATCATCCCATATACTTTGGAACCCAAATACTTCTTATCAAAGTTTCTTTTATAGAGAGGTGATCTCTACTGTTGGATTTGTAGTTTTTGCGGAGCTATTTGCTAACGACTGCGGTCATTGGTAATACTCGAGGGTATTCACTACTGAAGGAGGAGTTGCGGTTCTTGAGGCTCTCGAGAGAATATTTTCTGGTGCTAGGCTGTGGTCTGTGTGGATTTTCTGTGGGAGATTCATTGCAGATTTTGCTATGTGATTTTAAGTTGCGATTTACGTTAAATAGTGAAATAAAAGGTTATACCCGAAACGAATTTTTTCTTGAAATGTTTTTGTCCCTTGATTTGTGACTACATGTTTGATTTATTCGCATAGATGCATGATTTGGGTTTAATTAATTTAGATTATTAACTCTATTTAACTAAGTTTAAAATTGGAAATTTGTGAATCCCAAAAATAATTGATATCACGCATTCTCATACACCATTGCACGACCCATACCCAATAATGACAATGGATTTCAACATTTACACCTACCTCTCGTAAGTGGTACTACTACGTAGTACTTAAAATAATGACCTACACAATGCCTATCCCACCTATACCGACATGTGCTACGGTTCCGAACGTGTGCAGCCCCAACTAATAGAATTGTCCACGAACATAGGTATGTTCACAAAAATAAATAAATTACATATTTCTATCACATAATATGTATACAGGTAATTACTCCATAATTATCCCCATGATACATTATTGGTTCGCCCATCAATCGTTTCCCGTTGAATTAACCATCTCGTCAATTATTAGATTCTCTATTTAAATAATATTCCTAATATTACCGGGAGTTATCCCAAATTACTTTCGATTTTAACCGACCTGTTCAGTTTATTTCCAGAAATCCCATCATAATTCTCGGACTTTATCTACCCATTCGTACACTAGCTACTCCGAATTCCATACCCACGGATTTCATTCCCGATTAACCCAAGGTAGAAAATACCTATAAAATTCCTAAAAATCCAAACCTTTATTTGTGGACTCAATACATTAACCCGGACCCCAATCAATTCATTAAGGAAGTAAAAAGATGAACATGGGTTGAACAGGTCAATCAAATCGGTTTGCCCCCTGACCGAATCAGTTCGCCCCAGGTTCTGGCCATGGTGGGCCTATTACGAGTTGTTACAGATTTCTCATATTTCCTTTCATAAAAACCCCATCATTCTTCATCCCAAATTCAATCTAACACTATTTATAACCCATGCATGGTTTTCCATCATTGAATAACAATATTCTACTTTATTTTGGTCCCTAAAACATCTCTACATTATATAGTTACAATTGTTTCAAGAATTATAAACGGGATAATGACTAGTCTCCAAGATTTTTTTTTCCATCAAATTATATCAAAATTCATTATATCTTATGGATCTCCATTATATTTACACTAATATCCATATAAAATCATAAGATTCATCCCATTTCAACATAAACATCATCTTTCGCTAGTTTTCTCATGAATTCACCAATTCTAAATTTTCAATCAATTAAAATTTGATCCTCTACATACTCAATATATATTTCAACCTATCATCATCAAAATATATAATTTAACCCATAATTCTATATTTTGATGATAATAGGTTGGATTATTTTGTTGAAGGTTTTTGTTTTTATGACTTGTTGTTGTATATTGGTTGTTGTTTTGTATACTTTCTGTATACGAGTTCGCTCCCTTAGTGATGGTTCTATAGTATCATTTATTTATCAAAAAAAAATTCTAGAAGAGAAATTTTGTGATTGAATTAAGAAATAATTTGAAAATTAATTTGAGTAAGAAAATTCTTGTCTTAAGATGAAGGTTCAAGTTTATCTTCTTTTCAATCCCCAATTTTCTTCTTCCTCTTGACCTTGGTATCTCTTCTCTATGGGTAGGGATGCTTGGGTTTCTTAGATGAGTGAAATGTGTTTCTCAAAATCCCACTTAATTTATGAAAATCCTTAATCCCGAGTTTACCCTAAACCTTCATTTTTGGACCCCAAATGAGCTCGAACCCATAACCATAATGTACCAATAGCTCCCCAAATGATATACCCATACCCCGTGACCATTTCTAGATATCTAAAACACCTAAATGAGTCCCCAAACATCCCACAACGCGCCTGAATTACTTTTGCCCAACATATTCATTTTTCAATTAAATTGCACACCAGATATTGAGATATTTAATAAACATGCAATCATTTTCTACGAGAATTATTGATCATGCATAAATAATTTCACATAACACGTAATTCAAAATAATAAATGTATTAATGATTAATTAAATTAAATTCTACCGATTTAACTTAAATCCCAGCGATTTAATATATTTTTGAATTTATTTTGAAATTTAATTAAATACTATCCCAATAATTTGTTTTCAAAATTCGGAGTATTAGAAAGTCACAATATTAACCGAAAAGAACATTATATTTTGGAATGTCATCCCTCTGCTAGTAGAGTTGACGGGATGAGTGGGTATCATAAATGAATTGTTTTGAAGTTATCCAACTAGTTACTAACATATGGCTTGAAAATAAAAAACCATTAAAAAAATCACAATTCAAAAATTATTATTATATAAACATAAACATTAATAAAACACTCAAATTGTTTTGTCCTACAAATAATCTCCCTCTCTCCTACTACCCACCTCATTTGTTCCACCCAACCCCATAGACCTCATCTCCCTAACCACTGAACAATGCACAGGGGTTAATACGGGTTCGACGTAGGGTTTTCTCTTTCTTTTAATTCGACATGGATATGCACCCAGGTTTGATTGCTATTCGATTTGGTGTTTAAGCTTTCCTTTTTATTTATTTTTATCATATCACGTGGTGTTCGGGCAGCTTTAAGCGCATCTCAATTAATTCACGTTTACAGTTCGTGGCTTTTACTGGTATTGGGGCCAAACTCAATCCACCCCCAAGATCGTTTGAATGCAATTTTATACCATTGGACCAAAAAACTTGGTTAATTTTCATTTTGATTGAAATCGATTTATGTTGGTGGTGATGCTAGAGGTGAATAAGGTTAGGACAGGTTTTTGTAAACTAAAAATCATTGTTTTCAACAGGTTTTAGTTGAATAATTACACTTTAATTTTTTTAAGGTGGTAATTATTAGGACGACACTCACTCAATTATTAAATTAATTAAATACATCAAATGAGGTGTCACACTGGACGAACAGTTTAGAATTCCACCAACTCTATTAAGAGCAACCCTTTATGGGAAGCGTAAATAAAGATATTGTTTGGCTAAATTTACATGTTTAAAAGAGAAAAAATGATATGGGTGAGCCAAATATACGCTGCCAATATTTAAAACTACGTCGTTTGACACTATTTCTTCTTGGTAACATTATATTATGTTTACACTTTAGGACATATTCCATGTTCCGATTAAGGACTTTTTTTTTAATTGATACCTTTTGCGGAACATGATGTTCCGCTTAAGGCTTGGGCCCACGAAAAAATTACTTATCGACTTCTATTCTTTTTCTATATTTGTTTAATTACGCGGTAGCAAATGGTATATATACCATTATACCATACCCATACCAACCTTCAAAATTGCAAATTTAAGTTTTTAGTATACGCATAAGGTTTTCTCTAAGAGATAACAGACCAAGAGTTGGCATTGCAAAACTCAACGTACCTTAGGGTTAACACTCCTTTGGAAAAAAAAATGGCTTGGGTTTCGAAATGACCCCAAGCCTTAGGGTTAGATTTGCAATTTCCTAATAATTTAAATGAAAATTAAATAGAACTTTTTTATAAAGTTATTTGACTATACTTTAAGTTTATTAATCTCTTTGATATACTACATGATGGGATTATATCAAAATATTGCATAAACATAGGGACCTAAGTGCAAGGATTTATTTGACTTTGCCCCTTATTTACAAGAGTGATTCTAAGTCGTCTCATGATTTACATGTGTCGGCCGCGACACACTGATGTGGGGTATCAGAACTATTTAATACTGCAATCGCGGACCCACATTCATAAGACAATAACCAATCGCGACTAACGTGTCGTGATCGACACATGAAATCACGACTCCGGTTAGAATTATTGTATTTATAATATCAAATTATACTTAACCTCCTATATTAAGGACAAGGTCAAAAAATTATGAAATGAGGGGTAAATAAAATTAATTATTAAAATTTTGGAGTTAAATCAAAATGAACCATAATATAATTATACAAAAAAAATATGTATTATCTTAAGAGCAATTTACAATTATATGTTTATTACAATTTTCAATTAAAAAAAAGAATAACTTTGGTCTGATTAGATTGTGTTGGACTTCATATATTAAAATTGGCCGACCCCAGGAACCTCTATTTAAGCTAACAAGCCCAAACAATAAAGCCCCTATGGCTAAAAGCCTTAAATGAAAAGTTCTATTTAACTATTTAGGTTTATATAAAGTAACAATAATATCTGATGGATTGGATATTGGATATGTTTGAAAATACTATCATGATATTTATTTGAATAATCAGACGCCTTACCCTATAAGTTTTATTTTTTTTCCTAATTTTAAAATTTTATTTCCTAACTATAGCACATTTGATTAAAACTTATACTATATAATGGAAGGTGGTTTTGGTGATCTAACGTTTGTATATTTATACTAAGTGTAAACTCGCACGATGTGCAGAGTAGATTATTGGGATAGTCATTTTGCACATTAAATTGTTTATTTTGTGCCATTTAAATTCTTTTCCCTTGTATCAATAAAGAATGAGAAATAATAAATTGTAGCGGTATGATATAAGAAAAAATTGAAGAGAAAGTATTTTAATCATTGCATGGTATAAGAATGTATTTTGAAATTAAAAAAAAGAAAGAAAAAAAGCTCTTAAATTTAAATTGAGATAGCATGTAAGAAATAACATAGTTGACATTTGGATTTAGTGAAATTTATAAACAAAAGAAACTGAAATTTATAAACTAAAATAAAATAAAAAAGATGGAGAACCCATTTCCATCAAAATAATATTGAAATCTACATCTGGAAAAAAAAACTCTGAGTTTGAGTCATTACAAACTTTTAACCATTATTTGTTCCATATATATATATATATATATATATATATATATATATATATATATATATATTGAGAGAGAGAGAGAGAGAGAGAGAGAGAGAGAGAGAGAGAAGTCCGGAGAAGGAAAGTCTTGAAACCTAAAAGCTAAGAATTTAGAATATAAAAAGCTTCAACAGCAAAATTTGTGGTCTCTACAAAATTTGCATGAAAAATTAACAAAATGTAAATAAACATATATGAGCAGATAAATTATACAACTAACTTGCAAATAAATAAAGAAAAGAAAAGATGTATCGTTTTAATCAATGGTTTCAAAACATATCATCTTAAACTAAAAAACCCAATTATCTTAGGTGTTGTCTATATTGATTAAATGTACAAAAAACTTGAGCCTGACAAAAATACCAAAAGGAGTAGTTATAACTCTATATCAAAACTACAACCCTTAAAACTAGTACCCTTAAAAAAGGAACGAAAACCACCCTTTACCCTAGAATGGAATAAATAGAGGTTAATAGTAATACATAAAAGAAGGGGAAAATGTTTTATAATTGGTGTAGAAGAGAGATATTAACTTAGGTAGGGAAGAGGGATAAATATTTTTGGGAGTGTTGGGTTTCCAAGAATTTAGTTTTACCGTGTGAGAGGAGAATAGAGAGGTTTATGCCACATGGACTCTCACTATAAATACACTAATAAATTTGTAACATTTAGTCAAGATGATCAATGTTAGGTAGTTAAACATCAATGGTTACTTTAAACCAAACCTTTAAAAAAATGATAATTCGTTAACACTCTACGACTCGATACAAAATTATTGGGTAATGGGTTTATCTTTATTGGGTTTGAGTCATTAATAGTTTAATACGGTAGATCCGTTAACACTAAGGGTCTGAGTTTGAAAATTTATTTATACTCATTTTTATCCGTTAATGTTTGTTAACACTAATGGGTACTATAGGGTCACCCAACCCGTACCCAATAAAACTAACTATTAAAACTCATTATTTCTAAATCCTTTAAGACTAACGGGTACTATAGGCTCAGCCAACCTATAGCCAATAAGAATAATCATTAAAACACATTATTTTTAAACTAATGAAGACTAACGGGTACTATAGGGTCACCCAACCTATTACCCGTTTAGACCCAAACTGATTTGTTAATATTAACGGGTGTTAACGGTTCGGGTCGTGTACTCGTTAATATTAATGGATCGTGTTTGGATATTGTCATTAGACCCGTTAATTTTAACGGGTCATGTATGAGTTAAGTATGTTTTGACCCGTTAACCCGTCTCGTACACGACCTGAGACGATCCGTTGATAGGTCTAGTTTAAACATAAATAGGCATTGTGCCAACATTCTTTTTTGGTAAAATGTAATTATGTAAAACCAAAAGGAAAACTGCCAAATAATTATAACTAAGCCCAAAACACACAAACAAAGATCATAAAAACTCGAACGATACACGTCCAAAACAACCTAACAAAGACTCTACAATAACCCAACTAACCTATCAATACAAACTAAATCTAATAGGGCACATATGTCATAAACCAATCACAATAAAATCCTACTATGGCAACACTAGCCATATACGATGTATCAATAAAATGACCACCCCAAAACCAAGATGAAACCATACGATCCAATTTGCCGAAGATCTAAACCTCTTAATCTGACATAAAACTCTTTATGAAGGTGGCGATTGAGAATACAATAGGTTTCTCCACCGAAGAGGGAATACAGTAAACGAGAAAGTAACCCAAACCCACGAGGGAACCTCCATATATCCAATTCTGATATGAGGCACACACTGATAAAAAATGATGATCTGAGGAGACAACCACAATGTAAGGACAGAGGAACGAGGTTGTGAGTGGGGGGCGGAATGCATCCAGCCATATAGGGAGCCAAAAATGTTAACCATGCAGTGTATTAACATTTATTCCACATGATCAATCCTTGGTATTTAAACATCATTGGGTAGTTTAACCGTCATAATCCTCTTCTTTCTCCTCTATTGTTGTATTTTGTTTTACATTCTATTTTGTAATGTCATAATGATCTTATAATTAGAGTAGCAAAAAAATGTGTCTGTATCATTCATTATGGTAAATATAGGTAGACCATTTTTTTAAATAACTTACAGTAAACAGAAGTTCAATTGCCGCCATAAGTGATCTTCTCCCAGCCTGGTATTCTTGTAAACAATTAAAGGAGAATATCACTCTAATGTTGATCCATATGATAAGGGGTAATATGTTTGTCTAGAGAATTTCACTTCAGAGACTCACGACAATAATTTTATCCTCTTTCCTGAAATATAACAATACTTCATACAAAAAATCTAGGTTTTTGTTATCCTTGGATTAGCAAACAAGTTAGACTAATAGGCTACCATTAGAAAATGTAACTACTGAGCCCCAATGGGATCTATACTTCTATACAAGGGCGAAACCAGAATTACTCGAAGGGGTGGGCTAGCAACAAGTCAAAGTTTATAAAAAAATTAAATAAAAAAATTCATGACAAAACTAAGTTCAATAAAGCAATTCATTCACCATTAAATAAAGAAGTTTTAATGAAAATGTTCCCCCTAATCTTTAAATATTCACATTTAGTGATTACAAAAAAAATATTGAAATTTTACCCGACTAGTCTTTAACGATTTAAATTCATCGACCGCGGAGTCTAAATTAATACTCAAAGTAAGATCCCATTCAAGTTAAAGAGATAAGAAATCGGAATGTATAAGAGAAAATATCACAATTATCACCCTAAAAAATTCAACAAATAATTGAAATAAAAAGTGTTAATTAACTTAGTTATTAGTAGATTTATATTAACAAATAGACCCTACAAATAAAATCATAATCATAAATGGTAATCAAACTTTATATACTAATATTTTTGAAAAAATATTTTCCTAAATCAAATAATTAATCAATTAATTTAACATATAAATCTAATGTTTAAAAAAATCAACTAATTTAATCTTGAAAGAAAAATAACAGTTAAGGAAAGGCAAAAAAAGGAAGAAAGAAAGAAAGGGGGAAAAAGGCATGGGTAAGAAACAAAAAAATAGAGAAGTTGGTTCAACAAATTATGCGAATGAAAATATTTGCCATTTGGTAAACTTCTAAGTTGAACTGAAACCCCTTTATACCATTGATAGACATGGATGTGTATTGGGGTAGGCTAGTGCTAGGTTGCACATGTCATCTTGGCCAACAACAGTTAACGAAAAAAAAAAAAATTGGACTGGGTTGTCGCCCTAGTGGGCCCAGTCCTAGATCCGCCCTTGCTTCTATACAATAGAGTTTTGTGAATAAAGGTATCAGTAACATATACACTTTTTCTTCAAAACTACACTTATCCCTCTTTAGTTAGATGCATGAATAAATTATATCCAACTATTATATTGCAAACTAGTACAATAAACAAATATAATGATAATTGTAAAAAATAGTATATATCATAAATTCAATATTTTATCTTAAAGCCATTATCAAAGGTTAATTTTTTCATAATTAATTTTTTTCTATTATTTCTAAATGTTTTTATTATATAAAAACTATTTTTTATAAATAAAAATATCAAAACAACTCTACGTATTTTATAGAAAAAAATTATACATGTTTTTATTTGTTTTTCGTTTAAAAAACTTTATGTCATTTATAACTAAAAAGTTAAAGTTTTTTTCTATATATACAACGTTAAAAATACCTTTACAACCAAAAACTTTTTTTATTTATATAATTTTTTTTTAAAATTTTGAAAACTTTTGAAAACTTTTTTCTATAAATAAAAGCGTTATATAGATGTAGTAGTAGTAGTAGCTGTTTGTAATGTGATTTGAGTGGAGAATGATGAAAAAAGATTAAGATAATATAAATTATACATATTTACTTTTGAAAAGGCTTTTTATTTTTTATTTTTTTATTTTCAAAGAGGTTTTTTATTTATCCATTTTTTTTTGTTTCAAAGAACACAATGTTCAAGATGAGAGAGAAAAATAGTAAGTATTAAAGCCTCATTAAATCCTCTAATACGATGATGCATTAAAGCTCTTTTTGCTGAATGATTGAAAGGTTCATTAAAAACGTTATTTTTTTCATGAGAAATTATGATATAAAAGCTATCATCCTATTGGAAAAATAAATGGGTGATAAGATAAGCGGCAATATGGATAGGTTAAAATTGATGGAGCATTTAGTACATGGTATTCAATAAATAAATGGTTGATAAGATAGAGGGCCATATAGACAGATTAAAATTGAGAGAATATTAATACATTAATTTTGGTATTAATTGTAAGGGCTAGCATTAATACCTCTATAATGCCGTATTAGAGGTATAATATAGATAAAAGACTTCGTAAATAGCATATAATCTACTCAAAACATTTACAGCAATTAAACCCTAAGCCCCTAAATTAAATTTACAAATAACTCTCTTAATTGAACGCATAAAAAATTATTAATACATTTAGTAAACAATAATTTTAGGTCGTTACCCAAGTGTGACACTTCGCACATTCTGATGCGAAGGATAAGGGGTGGAATAATTATATCTTTTGAGATACTCTCTCTATTTTATAGTAATTACCCATTAAAACAAAATCAAAAGAAAAATAAAAAAATTGATCCAACTTTGAACATGTAACGAATGGCTATAGCCCCAACTGCATGTCCGACATATTAAACTCTTTAGGATCCTTGTACATACATATTACAAAGCCACTAATATTATAATTCCTAATTCTATAAATTCTAAATTATAAGTATCCCAAATTGAATCGAATCAAAGTACCTAACGTCTTAATAACGGTGACTGTCTTGAAGAAGTTCATAACTGGTACCTAAGTGGGAATGACAATAGACTCAATGTTTTCTTCCATGGTAGTCGTCCGACTGTGAAATCGAAAGGGTCAGAAATAAAAATAAAATAACATTCTTTATATTATTAGAAATTAAGCTGACAAATACCCAAATTGACCACTAAAGATACCTGAAGTTGGGAATTCTATGTCTTTTCTCGATGGTATGTCATTTTAGAAGCTGATAGCGAGAATTTACCGTTGGCAAAACAATAAGTTTAAGTGACCTATTATTATGGTGTTGCAGGCAAAAAAGTTGAGAAAGTGAGGAGGAGATAGAGGGAACAAAGATGATAAATATGATCGGAAGAAAAGTATAACACCAATAAATATGTTTTTTTTATAATCATAATAGTCAAATAAATTTAATAAAAATTCTTAAACGAATTTCTACTATTTGCATCTTGTTAGATGTCAATGTGAGAGCGATTTAAAGTAATAAAATTTTGGTGAGAAGCAAATACGTGCTCCTAATACGTATTATAAAACAAAAGACGTGCTTAACTCATTCAATAACTCCTCGGATGGAAAATAATATAAAATAATGATTGTGTGAAGAATTTTCTAATTGTATATCCACTATACAATCCATGTATTATTTATTGAATACGCATTATCATATTATTATTAAAATTTACGGGTTAAATGAAAATGAACCATAATTTGATTATATATTAAAAAAATACGTATCATTTTAAGGGCAATTTACAATTATATGTTTATTACAATTTTCTATTAAAAAAGAAGAACTTTAGTGTGATTAGAGTTTGTTGGATAATAAAATGGGCCAACCCCAGTGGAGGTCTATTTAAGCTAATAAAGCCCAAACAATAAAGCCCGTATAACTATAAGCCTTAAATGAAAAATTTTCACACTCTATTCACTCTATAGACATGATTGGACTAAGTCAATATTAATGGAGAAAACCTTACAAAGTATTAAAAGTGGTTCATCCAATTAATTATTTATGTTTATATAACATAACAATAATATCTAATGGATTGGATATTGGATCGATGTTAGAAATATGATCATTATATTTATTTGAATAATCCGTCGCCTTTACCCCACGAGTTCATTCTTTTTCCTAACTGTAAAATTTTATTTTTGAACTATAACACATTTGATTAAAACTTACGCTATATAATGGAAAGTGGTTTTGGTGATGTAACATTTCTCTCTCTCTCTCTCTCTCTCTCTCTCTCTCTCTCTCTCTCTCTGAGAGAGAGAGAGAGAAAATCTTTTGGAAATTTAGGAAGGATTTATAATAATTATGAATCCAAGTTACTATAAGGCACATTTTAGGAACGCTACCTTTTAGGCAATATTTCTCCCTTTCCAGATGAAAATCGCGAGTACACAATGGAGTTGAAGTAGAAATTTGCCTTCAGGATATAATACAGTTATGTTTATCGTATGATACAAATGATGTACGATTTGATCAAACCAAGAACACCAGAAGGTAGAGGACGGAGAGAGGATAACAGAGCAATTTTCGATGTCCAAAACAGAGGTCTAAAACTCTTTTTATAGTTATTTTGGTGGCTAATAATGAGAAGTCACCTAGTTTTAGGCCTACGATTCAACAACCATTGGATCAAGTATTTTCAAAATTCATTTGATTGCACGTCCTAGATTTTGGCATCTCATCCTAAGAGGATGGACATACCCTTGTATGAAATGCCGCAAGTCAATCTCTTGGTTCAGATCATCCCTCTTGGGTTATAAGATCCCTTAATCAAATAGATTAACTACAGCTGTCGATCTGGTTGACTTTGACGAAACTTTAGGCTCCCACGCTCTGAGAGACATGTGTGAAATGCCAAGTGCGCCATCAAAGCGCCAAATTCGCCCTAAGTTGCCCAATCTCCCTTTCACACGTCGTGAGATCTCACAAATGCGCGTCGCATGTCGTAATTGATAAAGTACCATAGCATAGTCTATTTGAATAGAAGACTAATAGTCAACTTCTGTCTTTTAGTTATATGCCTTTACCCTTTCTTGTAAAGTTTCTATGTGGGACACTAAAACCATACCCACCTCATTTACACCCATTTTCTTTTAGCTTTCTCTCTTTACTAAAGGACCCAATATAAAAACCTAATAAATGAAAACTCACTTGCACAATATTAATACTAAATTATATTCTAAAAATAAAATCAATAATACAATTTAATTAATAAATCATATTTTGAAATTACAACAATCCCCCACCATTTCAAAATGCGCATAAATAAGAAATTGAAGATACAAGAGTATATAGATAGTAATAAATTTTCTGGCATTATCGTTGAAAACTAGTACATAAATGGGAAGTGTCATGCGGACATGAACTTCCACTTAGTGAAAATAATTCAAGGCTCGATCAAGGTGATGTGGTGAACGTATCTTAAACTAAGGACCCTTTGAGAATAACTGGAACCATTACACATACTAATCTCTATGTTGAAGAGTGTTCTATTAACACGCACATTTACGACCTTGTGCTGATTTCAAGAGTGTCTTAGGATTGGTCTTAGTTCCATAGAAAGCGACCACACTTTCATCATTCATATAGGTAAATCAACTTTATTGATTCTGCGAGTCACATTTATGTTATTTATTAAGAAATAAACTTCATCCTCTATCATGCACAATACCAACACTAGGCACATAGCAATGGACTTTTATATATAAGTTCCTAGTGTTCCATAACTATCATTTAACTTGTTACAATAGCATATTGAATTTTGTCTATATTTTCAAGACATAAGTGGGTTCCTATTAAATATAGTTGATTTATTTAATAGATCTTAGTCCCATTCCGTTTGAGGTGATATATATCATTTCTCTAATAAGACCTTTAGTGAGGGGATCCGCTAAATTCTTATTTGTTTCAACATAGTCAAATGTAATTAATCCTTTTTTGAGTAATTGCCTCAAAATTTGATGTCTTAGACTAAGATGTCTAGATTTTTCCTTATACGTTTTACTTAAAACCTTTTAAATTGTAGCCAGTTATCATAATTAATCATATTAGTAGGAGATGGCTTTTCCACAACGGAATATCAAATAATAAATTTTTGAGCCATTCCGCTTCTTTACTTCAATCTATTACGGCTATGAATTTCAATTGAATCTGACACACATGTTTGTTTCTTGGATCCCCCAGAAATGGCCACTCCTCCTAGTGTAAATATCCAATAAGTTATGGACTTGGAATTTAATTCAAGGTTATTCCAACTAGAATCACTATATCCATCTAATATAGATGGATACCCTACATAATGTAAGCCGTAATCCATAGTCGCTTTAGGTATCTAAGTAATCTAGAAATTGTATTCCAATGTTTTTGTCCTGGATTACTTGTAAGCCTACATAACATTCCTAATGCATAGGCAATGTCTGATCTAATGAAATGTGTTGCATACATGAGACTTCCAATAACATTGGCATATTTAGGTTGATCCATCGTACGCTTATTATTTTTCAATAATTTGACACTAAGATCAACAAGTGCGGTTACTGGATTAAGTTCAAAATGTTTATATTTCTTAAGAACCTTTTCAATATAATGAGATTGATATAACGCTAATGCATTATCTTTTCTTACTATTTTGATTCCTAGAAACACATCAACTTCCCCTAGATCTTTCGTATCAAAGTTTGATGATAGAAGCTTCTTAGTTTCTTCCATATATTTAAGACTGGACTAAAAAAATAAGCATGCCATCCACATACAATCAAATAATTAATCCAATACCATTATTAAAATTACTATAAATGCATTTGTTGGCATCATTTTCTTTAAAACCATGGGATCTTATTATCTTATCAAACTTTTCATGCCATTGCATACAGCTTGCTTAAGGCCATAAGATATTTTAGTAGTTTACACACTTTCTTTTCTTGGCCAGGAAAAAAAACTATTTAGGTTGCTATACATAAATATCTTCTTCTAAATAACCATTTAGAAATTCTCTTTATACATCCATTTGAAAAATCACTAAATTATGAATTAAAGCAAGAGATATTAATAGTCTAATGGAAGTTATGCGTGGAATGGGTGCACATGTGTAAAAATAATCAATTCCATGTTTTTATTTATATCCTTTAGCAACTAATCTAGATTTGAATTTATTAATTGAACCATTCAAATTTAATTTCCTTTTAAATATACATTTGCACCTAATTCGTTTTCCTTTAGGGGGAAGATTTGTAATAACGCAAGTCTGATTCAATAAAATTAAGTTCATTTCATCATTGATTGCTTATTTACAAACAATAGCATCCCTAGATGTTATCTCTTCATGAAATGTAGTCGGTTCATCTTCCACATTAAGAACAACCTTGGTTTTGTTCTTAGTTTTATTCACATCTCCCTCTATAAGATAAATTACAAAGTCAGGTCCAAATGTCTTCCCAGTTCTTTGTCTCTTAATTTTTCTTAGTTCAACGTCATCTATTGATTCCAAAGGTGATATGGGTTGTGATGAAGCATTATAAGGTGATGAGAATTATTATTTTCCAATCCTTAATTCAAAGGACTTGAGTTTGTTAGATATTCAAAAAAGTGCACATCCACCGACTCAATAATTTTTTGAGTTTCTAGATTCAGAAATCTATACGTCATACTATTTTTAGAGTATCCAATAAAAATACATTTCCAAGTCCAGTTTCCTAACTTGGGTCTTTTAGGTTTGGATTTTCTTACTGTATGGACATAAATTTCCAATTGAGTCCATGTATTATTTTGACTTAATTTCGTGAACAAAACTGTGTTTGTAATATGTCATAGGGAGATTTTATTTTGTCATGATCCCACTTGGTCTATGACGTATTGAAGAAATTGAAGACGTTGCGACAAAGCTTCAAAGAATTAATTATGCCGAAGTTTAATTGGTTCAAGTTTAATCGTCTTCAAAGTTAATTGCATTCTGAGATCACACAGGTATGAATGCGTATAATTAATGGTGCTTGAAATTGTTTTTATAAAAGATAAGGATGTATTTTTTATAAAGAAAAATGTTTTAAAATGTTTTTAAAGTGTCTTAAATGGTTTACACTACGTTTTATTCTGATAAACTCGAAATAGAGTTTGACTAAATTGGATCTCTTTTGGAAGAGATGTTTTAAACAAATTGTTAAAAAGTCACATTGACAGGACTGTCGCTCGAATGACATCTGTTATTCGTTCGAGCGAGATGGTCATGTCGCGCGAACGACGTGGAAATCTCGTTCGAGCAACATTATTTTTGAGGCGGCGCTTAATTCCTATTTAAAGCGTGTTTTCGTCAGAATTAAATGTGTGTGCATTCTGAAAAAACTGTTGCATTCCATTACGAGTTTTGCACATGTTTTCAAAGGTTTAAAAGTATTAAACACATCCTTAAAGTTTTCAAATATCCGAGTTATAACTATTATATGTTTATGTGATCTTGCTGCACCAAGAAGGTTTTTGTTCTACAATTGAACATCAGGGTTTTGTGATGAAGAAAAGACAAGGACTTCTTGTTCGATATCGTCGACGTATCAAAGCCATTCGGTGCACACCAAGACATACGTGGACACGTGTGTTGTGGACAGGTATCATGGAAGACGAAATTTTTGCGTGGGACTATTGAAGAATGGTAGAATATCAGAAGGAGCGTGACGACCCGTGGGGATCGATTCATTGAGTAAGGTTAATCTGTCTTTGTAAAACCTTTGTTCATAGTGATTGTCTGGCTTGGGCTATCCGAGGTTGTTTTCCCATTTTGAGTTTTTTCTCGTACATCCGGCGTTGTGAGTATTCTTTACTTTACTTGCTTTAATCACTAGATGCATGTTTAGGATTAATCAAGATAAAAGTGGTTTAAAATAAGAATTGGGTTTTCACAACTTGGTTTGGTGCACATTAAAAGTTGGATAATTTTTGGTAAAAATTGGTTTGTTTTGAAACACACATAAGGGACCCCACCCATTTTTTTCAAATTTGTATCAGAGCTAAAAAACATATTTTATTTGTTTTGTGATCCCGTGTGTTTGTTTATCTCTCCTGTGTTTTTTCTCTCTCGATGGATTTTATAAGCTTTGACGATTTACAACGTTAGAATTTAAAGTTTGCAAAACGTATTGAAGTTTTGGAGATAAAAAATTCCGATTTCAAAAATAGGATTGGATATATGCAAACGTTTCAAATTCAAAGAGATATTTGCCGTGAGAAGTTTTTTTCCTTGTTTAAAGATTTTAATATGTTAAAATTGGGCAAAAAGTAGAGTGATGATAGAGTCCTCCTTTTAGAAAAATAGTTAGAGGATCTGAGAAATTCTAGTGTGCCGTTGAGAAAAATAATTCGATTAATGATTTGTGGAACGA
The DNA here is from genome assembly GCA_949130495.1 of Sambucus nigra. Taxonomy (NCBI): domain Eukaryota; kingdom Viridiplantae; phylum Streptophyta; class Magnoliopsida; order Dipsacales; family Adoxaceae; genus Sambucus; species Sambucus nigra. The sequence continues at coordinate 44,996,203 of OX422221.1, forward strand.
GAAAAGGCTCTTAAGGATATGTTTGCTCACATTGAGGGGGAACGATATAACCTTCTACGGGTAATTGATAATTTAAAGAAGGAGTCCGGAAAGTTTGTGGAGTCTAATCGTTTGCTTGAGTCAAAAATTTTGAAGTTAAAAAAATGATTTAAATAACTCGAGTAATGCGTCAACCACATCCGAGGGTATTAGAAAAGGTCAACCTAAAGGTCACATTCCTCGTCGTGTTTTCACATGTTCGAATTGTGGTAGGAAAGGTTAACTTAGGAATTTTTGTTATGATCTTATAGAAGACCCTAGGAAGTTTAAAACTAGTGTCCCGTCGGTTTCCAAAACCCGTTATGTTAGGTATACACCGGTTTGGGTTAGGAAATCCGTTTTGGAGATGATAAATGCTTCGTTGGTTGATTCTCACATGCATGCATATGATTCATCCTTTGATATTTCTTATGGATAGTAGCTTGCATGTTTTATCATGCGCTACCCCTTGCATCATGATTTATAATTTTCTAGTGTTATGACATGTTTATCTCTTTGTATTTTATTTTTCACTTATTTGAGTCTTATTTGAAAAATACAAAAAGATTTTATTTTTTGAGAAAACTTTTGAAAAACCAAAAAGATTTTTCTTTTATTTGAGTCAAAATATGTTTGGGAAGCCAAAATATGTTTCATTATCCATGTGGCTAGGACATTTGGTCATTATTATCGATGCTTAGAATGGTTTTAACCATTGTTTTGTGACACCCTGCCTAATTAAATACCAGGCGATCACTCCTTTATTAAATTAAAATCAAGGTGAACAGTTGGTTCATTCTTAGCATCACTGTCGTAAAAATAACCTTTTCAGTTTAAACACCCTAATTAATTAAGCTAAGTGTTAAAACCATTTGAAACCCTTATTTCCATTTTATTAAATCCGATTTTAAAACCTTTAATCATTAACATATTAAGGGTCACACATTTAGTATAAGAATAAAAATGAACATTCAAGAATTTAATCATCAATAATAAATCCCAACATTTACAACACTAAAGGAAAACATCCTGACAAGAATAAATCCCGAAATAAAAATGCTGAAAGTAAAAAGAATTGCAGTCTCTGATAATATCAACTAAATAATGGAAAAGGGCGACACACTCCCCACTGGATAAAGCTGAAATAGAAGTAGAGTCAACAATGAGGTCGTCTAAGCAATGGCCTGCAACTCCCACAAAAGCTACAGCGCATTCCATCCAAAGAATCCTAAGTAAGACACCCCTGTGGCTGGGCACCTGTAATACATATATATATATATATATATATATATATATATATATATATATATATATATATATATATATATATATACACAAGAGAGAAGAGGTAACAGCAAACGGGTCAGAGCCCGAATGTAAAACCGTTTTTAAAAAATAGTTTAGCAAGTATTTAAAATGCTTACCGGCTAATGCAACAGTCATATTAGTACGCGACACTCTCTTGAGAATTCTCACCTCTCATCTACTGTGCACGTCTATCGTACTAATGAACCCCATATATCTCTCTAACTTATTCTCCATAAGTGTTAACACGTAGAATTAAGGTTATGATATTCACTTTTAGAAAATATAACTCTTCAAGATTTCTTATGTTATTTAGAAAAGTTCTGTATTGTTATAACGTTTTCGAATACTTATGGTGAAGTTGATGAATTTCGTACTTTACTTAACTACTATTTTACTCAGTATAAAGTTCTCATATAGTTACACGTATATATATTAATTAATCGTATAATATATATACAAACAACACCCCACATAAAATCTATGGTGCTAGACTTCCATATATAAGTATATATATACCAATCACTCATAAATGATATATATACTAATGGCACCCCACATAAAATCTATGGTGCTGGCATACTCTGCTATCAAGTCCCCGTATCACACAAACTAAGGTAAATACTAGTTCGGAATCACTCTCGAACTGTATTAACACAAACACAAACAACATTGAGGCGAAGCATAGATTACAAGTCTCTAAGAGGTCAGTACATACCCTCACGTCTCTTAGGACCGTCTGAACTATCGATTCGATAGATTGTACCAAGGATATCTATCTTATAGGGTACGAGTCAATATCCCCCCATAAAGGTCACAACGAGATAAGACTATCCCAGCGCGGTAACCTCAGGGATAGCAAGTAGTGCGGGTACGATTTTTACACAGAAATAATATATGCACAATCACACCGTCATATATAAATATGTATCCACATCCACATTATTAAATTAGGTACTCTCACGACTCAAAATTATCATTATCCGATATTACACGTTTTACTCAATTATATCGTATAACGGCCTCATTCTTCTTTATTCTCGTAATAATTTATTCTAAACTCACTTTTCGTCACTCGAAGTATTCTCTTTATCTAAGTACAATTTCAGGAGGCTCTCTCTCACCTTCTAATCCAACTTATTAGATGTTTCAATTATATAATCAACGCACGTATGATTTCTTAAATCTGAAAGTCTCCCCGTTTTCCCTTTTATTTCCTTTCACATTAAAGTCCACTTTATGGGATTTCTCTTGACCCTACTGGTCCTTTTTATATTCCATTATATTCTAACAACCCTAATCAAGGTTTACTACGCATAAAATTGTATTAAGATAACACGAGAAAAAATGCAGTTTTCCCAGGAGGGTCGATCGATCGATGAAAGGGGGTCGATCGATCGAACCTTCGATCGATCGATGCTCTGGGCTCGATCGATCGATCAAACAGATATGGCGAAATATGCAGAATACCAGTTATGGGTTCTATCATCTAAACTCATCAAACTCCCAAATTTTAACTCCCAAACTCCCAGAAATTGATACCACAAACATAATAAACCTAAGTGAGTAATAATCTACGTAAGGCATGTGAATTTTCAGCAAGAATCATGGGTTAAAAGGGCCAAACTCTATATAATTCTCATGAACCCTAATATTTTTCTTATCTTAATTTCTTTCATTCTTTTTCCAAATTTTCTATCACCAATACCATGGAAATTCGTGGTTCAACCTCTACATGTGAAATGGATTTCCAGAAATATGACTTCTATCACTATAACATGCAATTTGTGTCTCCAATTAATGTTTTTCCTTCAAGAATACTAATCTAATCAACCTAAGACTAATATAAAAGGATGCATTAACTTGATAAAAGCAAGATAGATACTTTCCTGGAAATTTAGTTTCTGATTCGTGCACGAATTTGGTGTGATTGCGTTCGTCGTCGCGCGATCTACGCGTTGGTGGTGACGACGGTGAAATCGGAGGTGTTCTTGGCCTAGAACTCCTTGGAGAGCTTCTCCTCTTCCTCTCTAATGGTCGTCATTAGTTTTAGATTGTATTAACCCTAGAAGATAACATTTTCCATCTGATATAACCCTATAAAATTCATGGGTTTAATTACCCATAATTACCAAATGTCCAAAACGCCCTCCCGGGGTGCTAATTAAGCCTAAAAATGCCCCGAGACACAAACAAAACCTCCGGGTACACTTTTCTGACTATCTCGACCCTTCCGGACACTTTGACGCACTCAAAATGACCATACGAGTAACTTATAATTTATTCACTTTTATTTATCAACATTTAGTCCCGACACGACACGTGCGCGTCCCAACTTAAATTTCCATAATTGTCATTTTATTCACACGTGACAATTTTATAAAAATAAATCTCATATATTACTATAATCATCCAGTAGCATTCAACCAATAAAAAATTTCCAATAATTACTAACTCTCATCACGCTAGTAAATATTTAAAACAACATTCCGGATTAAAATTAAATTAATTTATCTCAATTAAATTTAATAAATCCCTAAATTTAAAAGCCATAAAAATATGGGGTATTACATGTTTATATGGGGTTGTTTCGAAGTTGATATGCATTTTAATTCGACTTTGTATATATGCCAACATTGCACACATGCACGAGTTTATATGGATGTTTGAGTTCTCTTACATATTTGAATTTGGTGAGGCGTTCTTATCTCAATCTTGTCATCTATGCATAAGTATACTTAAAGAGAAGTGTGCATGTAAGAATCGTTTACCATGAGGATTTGAATTGGTATAATTGAAAAAATTATGATTGATTCACAGGAAAGGGCTGCGAGAGTTCAAAATTAACTCGTCGTGAAAGTCACCGTTTAAAATAGCCCAAAAAAAAGGCAACATGTTAAGAAAAAGGCCAATAAGATTTTCGCTAAGTTGAGAATGCTAGAAACCTCAAAAGAACTTGAAAAAGTATGTTTATGAGGGAGTTTGGTTGGAGAAAATTTAAATGGGTTTGCACAACTAATCCTAATGTTGAAACATTGCAATTTGACGATATTGTTTATAGAGTCATCAAAATTCTGGATTTGTGTGCATGTGGTATGTTTAGTTCATTAAGCTCACTCTTTAATTGCCATATGGCTATGATAAAGTTTGATGATTTATCACTATCAATTAGAGCTTCTAGATCCTTTCGATGTGTTGGAATTGTGACTCATTTGTTGTAGTTTCACGCCCATCCATTCCATGTCCTTGTTTGAGCACATCGGTACTATCTTTGCATTTAACTCACATTTTTAGTTTTTATGCGTTTTTGAAGTTTTGTGTTAAAAGCTTTCTGTTTTACCACTGTTTTGCTGCTGTCAGGACCTTCCACTGATTTTTTCTGGAATTTTTTTCACTGGGCAAACATATAAGATATTTCTGGAAAAATGTGAAAGTTTGGCATGTCGCAAGAAGTCGTTCAAACGATATCTCCATGTCGTGCGAACGACATATGTACTTCGTTCGAGCGACGTCCTCATTTCGTTTGAGTGACGTCCCTAGCTCGTTCGAATGACAGCCTGAATTCTTGCTTCTGATTGGTTTGCAGTCCATTGGTTATTTTCGTATATTTTTTTGGTACTGCTGGAAGCTTTCTGGACTGACTGGTTTATATGCAGGTTGTATTATCTCATATTGGTATTTTTCATATAGTCCGTTTATCACACCTGATTAGATTTCTATATTCTTTGTGTGATTCCTTGGTTTACTAGCTACAGATTTGTCATCTATTGATCATATTTATCTGGTTGTTTCATCATTATCTAGCGACTTCAAATTGATATCAAATTAGTATATTGTCATGCTAGATACGTGTTGATTGGTTTATCTTTTCACCGGGTTGTCTATTTGAGACAAAAAGGGGAAGAGATGTATGTGATGTAGGTAGAGATTTGATGTGTTGAGCATGTTTTTGATTGCATGTTTTACAAATTGGTATTACAAATTGGTAATTTAAATTTGGTATCTTTTTGTTGCTCAGTTATTTAAATGATTTTTCAGAGTTTATTCATATTGGTATCTATTGTAAAATTAGTATCATTTGGATATATATATTGGTTTCATTTGTTCCTCCATACTTCACTTGTTATTTTTTTGTCTGTTTCAAGTGTGTAGGTATGCTTCAGAGATTCGATATTTCAAGTCTACATCACATTCAGACAGTTCATGCTTGTCGGTGCTACATATACTAGTCAGTGTCCTGTATTTTTTACTTTGGGTTTATGGGATGGGATTTAGGCATAATAAGGCTTGACGACCCGACTTAGGCATTTCACTGGTTTAGTTTTGTCTCAAAATAGTCAAAGTGGGAGATTTGTAAGGACATAAATTTCCAATTGAGTCCATGTATTGTTTTGACTTAATTCCGTGAACAAAACTATGTTTGTAATATGTCATAGGGAGATTTTATTTTGTCACGATCCCACTTGGTCTACGACGTATTGAAGAAATTGAAGACGTTGTGAAAAAGATTCAAAGAATTAATCATGACGAAGTTTAATTAGTGCAAGTTTAATCGTCTTCAAAGTTAACTGCATTTCGAGATTACACATGTATGAATTCTCATAATTAATGGTGCCCGGAATTGTTTTTATAAAAGATAAGGATGTATTTTTTATAAAGAAAAATGTTTTTAAATGTTTTTAACATTTTTAAATGGTTTACACTACGTTTTATTCTGATAAACTCGAAATGGAGTTTGACTAAATTAGATCTCTTTTGGAAGAGACGTTTTAAACAAATTGTCAAAAAGTCAAACTGACAGGACTGTCGTTCGAACGACATATGTCCTCCGTTCGGGCGAGAACGATGTGGAAATTTTATTCGAGCGACACTATTTTTGAGGTGGCGCTTAATTCCTATTTAAAGTGTATTTTCGTCAGAATTAAATGTGTGTTCATTCTGGAAAAACTGTTTACGTTCCAGTACGAGTTTTGTACATGTTTTCTAAGGTTTAAAAAGCTTAAACACATCCTTAGAGTTTGCAAAGATTCGAGTTATCACTATTATATATTTATGTGATCTTGCTGCACCAAGAGTTTTGTTCTACAATTGAACATCAGGATTTTGTGGTGAAGAAAAGAGGACTTCTTGTTCGACATCGTAGACGTATCAAAGCCATTCGGTGGACACTGAGACATACGTGGACGCGTGTGTTGTGGGCAGGTATCGTGGAAGATGGAATTTCTGTGTGGGCACTATTGAAGAACGGTAAAAGATTAGAAGGAGCGTGGAGACCCATGGGGATCGAGTCATTAAGTAAGTCTAATTTGTCTTTTTAAAACCTTTGTTCGTAGTGATTGTCTGGCTTGGGCTGTCCGAGGTTGTTTTCCCGTTTTGGGTTTTTTTCTCGTACATCCAGCATTGTGACTATTCTTTAGTTTACTTTACTTTACTTGCTTTAATCACTAGATGCATGTTTTGGATTAATCAAGATAAAATTGGTTTAAAGTAAGAATTGGGTTTTCACAACTTGGTTTGGTGCACATTAAAAGTTGGATAATTTTTGGTAAAAATTGGTTTGATTTGAAACACACATAAGGGCCACCCCATTTCTACACTTACATAAGCAAGACATCCCTAAACTTTGTGATGGTTAAGATTAGGTTTACGATTAAACCATAATTGATATGGTGTAATATCCTTGTTTTTCAATGGAACTCTATTTAGAATATAACATGCAGATAAATTTCCTCACCCCATATAGACAAAGGCAACCCAGAACTGATTAATATAACATTTATCATTTCAACCAAAGTCCTATTTTTTCTTTCCATAGTTCCATTTCGTTACGACATAACTTGATGAAATATCCCATGAGTTTTACAAAATTGAATAAATTCATTTGGGACTATTCACCACCTATATTGGATCGTAGGGATTTGATTTTCCAATTTTGTTGAGTTTCAACTTTTGCTTTAAAAATAAGATATTTATCAATTACTTCATCTTTACTTTTAAGTAAATACATATATGCATATTTGGAGTAATCATCGATAAAAGTTCAAATATATTTATTTCGTCCATGAGTGAAATTACTCTTCATATCACATAGGTCAGTATGTATAAGATCAAGCATTTCGGATGTCCTCTCAACAGATTTAAATGACTTTCAAGTTATCTTAGATTAGACATAAATTTTACATTTCTCGTAATGGTCAATTTTACAGTCAGAAATTAATCCTAGATTTGTCATATTTCTTATACTTCTATAATTAACATGACCTAATATATTGTGTCATGAAAAAATAGAATCAACCATATAAATGGAACAAATATCATTTATTATATTAAATTTGATCATTTCGTTACAAGATTACCCTTTACCAATTAACTGACCACTCTTGGATAAGACAAGCTTATCCGACTCATACACAATCTTAAAACCTCTCTTATTGAGATGGTCTTCAGTCACAAGATTTTTACACATTTTCGATATGTGAAGTACATCAATTTAAGTAAGAACCTTTCGAGATGTTAATTTCAATTACACTATGCCTTTTCCAATTACTCTATTGTCGATATTATTCTCCATTTTTACTTCCATTCCATCGATCTCTTGACATGTTTTGAAAAGAGAACGATCTTTGTAGATATGAATGGTTATGCCGGTATCTAACCACTGCCCACTTTCATTATCCATAGAATTTTCTTCGCACGCCATTGTAATAAGTTCTTCAACATTGTTAGTTACCTTCGTCACTTGTTTTCCATTAAATGTTTTGATTCTAAGTCGACATTCTCGAGCAAAGTGAACCGATTTGTCACAGAATTAGCATTTATCGTTTTTCTTTTTATTTGAATCTTGTTTCTTGAAATTTGAATATTTCTTCACTTTGATCTTCCTTCTTTTCCCGAATACGAAGATGGTGAAGAAGGGATTCAAATGTGTATGTCTTTTTGTCATGGTTAATTTTCTGCTTAAAGTTATTCCAAGTGAAAGGAAGTTTAGAAACAACCACCCCCACCTGAAATTCATCTTGAAGGTCTATACCAGTGATTTTAAGATCACCGACTATTTGTTGGAGTTTATGGACTTGCGCAACGACAAATTTATCATTAGCCATTTTATAATTCATATAGTTAGAAATAAGAAACTTACGGTTACTCACTTCCTCATTTTGATATTTATTCTCCGGCGCCTTTTATAATTCCTTTGTCGTAGTAATCATTTGATGTGCACTACAGATAATTTGTGATGATGCATTAAAAATGTTTCCCCGACACATGAATTCATCTTCTTTCCTCTTCACACATTTTTGCTTGATATATTTAGTATCTTCGGGTATGGGTTCGAGAATAGGTCCAAGCCCGTTATCAAGAATATATGGCAGTTTAAAAGATGTGAGAAAGACCGTGATTTTCTCTTACAAACGAGTGAAATGTTTGCCATCAAAATGATCTAGTTGCACCAAATCTCACTCATAACTTGAATGGATTGTGCTATTGCACTATTAACAATATTAACAATTGTAATTGTAATTTTAATTGTAATTTTAATTGAATAGTTTTAGATGAAATTCAATTAATAATTAGTGCCCATTTCATATGAAAGTAGGATTGCCTCTCATTGTAAATTAGTAAATTAGTAATTGTATACTTTAATTGTTAGTTTAATTGATGAAATGAATTAATTGAGTAGATGAATTAGAAGGAGTACGGGATACACATTTGTTGTTGACATTGTTGTTGGATTATTTTGTTTAGTAAATGTTGGGTTGGTTAGTTTTAAAAGTAGCATGACCACTGGATTATTGTCCATATGGGGGTGGGATTTTTTAACTTTTTTTGAAAATTACTTTGTATATCGAACAATATATATATAGTATGACAATTAAATCAAACATACTTGAAATTAAATATAGTGCGCATAGATACTAGCCTTCTAGTTCTTATGCAGACGCATTCAATAGCCCTTAGACCCGTTCGAGAGTCATTACCCCTGTAATGAGATATCTCGAATTGTCCCGTTTGAACAGTTTGAGATTGTATAATTTCTGTATAATATTCTTAGTGGCTTAAAGTTGTTACTTTTGGAGGAAGTTCTGCAGTCCTATCTTAATGTTCTCTGGGTACATACTAGATTGACAAGTGTGACTGTTATTTCAATTGATCAATTGAAATAACACTCACACTAGCCAATCTACGTCGTGTACTTGGAGAACTACGGGGATATGCTGTCGAATTTTTTCAAATCGTAACAATGTGCATGAGCTGTTAAGTATATTACAGAAAAATGTGGTCTTGAATGGGATAGGACCACTCACCCTTTAGAGGAGATGGAGGAAATAGAAATTTCTATTATAAATTGAATTTGAATATAAATAAGACATAATTAAATGAAACATACTATAAATCTAAGTTTGGTTACCTTTAATAGGTGATTAGTTGTGGTAGTTGTGATGGGATATCCAAAATCTAAGTTTTGTCTAAATAGTGGTGTGGATGACTTGGCTGCTCCTACCGAATATCAATCCATTTTTTATGGTAACCCGAATCTGAAATAATTTTTCAATTTGTAATAAATATTCCAATTTGTACCGAAACATACATTTTTAATGCTTCTAATTGATTTGCACTTTATCATTTTCACTCTTGCGTACTGTGCATGTGTGGAGAGGAGATTAATACATAAATATTCCAACTACATCTAAGTTTTATTTATACTAATCCATGAATATATGCTTCTTACCTTTAATAGGTGATTAGTACATAGTTATTTGGGGTGTCCTATTTGTGGAGAGGAGACTGAATCTCTTCATCTATTTGAACACTAAGAAATTCCATAATCCTATGGAGTGATGCTCTGCAAATTCCTCCCAACTGTTATGTAGCCAAACATCACCAGTTGAAGTTGTCAATTCCACTTTCCATACCCCACCACTTGGAATCTCTAGCAAAACATGGGAAAATATGGAAGGTGGAATTGACAACTTCAACTGGTGATTTTTGGCTACACAACGGTTGGAAGGAATTTGGAAAGCATAACTCAATAGGATTATGGCATTTCTTAGTGTTCAGATATGAAGGAAATTATATTTGACATGATTTCCCAGGGTACATTAGTTGGAAGGAGGTGCCATATAAGCTCAAGTTAGCTGTTTGGGTGGCACTACAGGTAATGTATTTATATTTATATTTATATTTATATTTATATGAATATTTTAATTTCGATTTATATTTATATTTATATTTATATTTATATTTATATTTATATTTATATTTATATTTATATTTATATTTATATTTATATTTATCTATATTTGCGGGGCGGATACTAATTTTACTTTATTTTATTTAAGGGGACATGGAGTGGCCCTAGGGGTAGGCCACATAGGCTCGATACTTATGTGGCTCTTCGGACGAGAAGGGAAGGATAAGGAGGTGTCCCCGAGCATCACAGTACAAAATCTCTTTTCTAGCTAAATAGTTTGTAGATTTGAAATAATTGATGGTGATGTTGTTTCTTCTTAAATAGTTTCTATTCTGAATGTATATTTGCATTTGCTCTAGTTTATTTGGATATATGATGTTTGAACAGGTACAACCTTGCTATAACAAGTACAAATATATTGCTGGGTAGTGGTAGTGGCCATACTTCCCAACATATTTTTTTTTTCAATTCTGCCCAGAATTGTCACAGTCATTGACCGTGACATTTTTTTTAACGGGCCAAGGCTTTGTCACGGTTATTAACCGTGACTAAACTTGTCACGGTCAGGGACCATGGCACAACTGTGACAATTCTAATGAACTTGTCACGGTCAATGACCGTGACAAGTCCGTGACAAAAAAATGTTGTCTCGTTCCGAATTATCACGATCATTGACCTTGACAAGTTGAACTTGTCAAGGTTAATGACCGTGATAATTAGGCAGATTTGGTGTAGTGCAATTTGATCCCTCAACTCAAACCAAACCCATACACTCTTCCAAACCTCTCCAAACCTTCCCACATTTACTCCTACACGCTGCTAGCCTTGCTGATCAGGCACTGTCACTCCTTACTAGAGCATGCATCACTGTCCGTACCCGTTCTGAAAATGGAAGTATGGAATTATCAGAAGTCTTAAACCAACTCCTAGAGTTCGGGCTGAAATTGCCCTCACCTATGATCATTGATTGCTAGAGGTTCAGCACGCTATTCTTGGAAGCACAAAAATGGGCTTGAGAATCATACCGTTGGGTAGTACCGACCGATAAAGTCAGCCTAGAAGATGTCGTCGAGATTATGGCAGAATTATTCAGTTAAGCCAACGATATCTGCAGTATCACCAAGTTACTTAATACTCTGAAATTATACGGGTGCCTGGTCCCTTCACCCTTACATATCCCCACAGAATGGGAAGGTTTGTATGAAGAAGCTGTCGAAGTTGTGGAATGCATTGACTTTGCATGGAAAGATAGAATTATTACCACCGGATGGGGGGAAGAGTTCGAAGATTTGAATGAAGAGCAAGCTTCAGAGAAAACTGGCCCGATAACCAACATGTGTGGGATGATATAATTTGAAAAACTCCTCGGAGAAATAAATAAGGTGGCAGAACAACCTGATATTGATGACGAAATGGGATTCATGTTCTTCCCTTCATCAGTAAATCACATGACCAGATCAGGAAGGCATTACCAGATTATAAGCTCACTACCAGCCAATGACAAGGGGAAGGGCGTTGAAAACCTTCCTATGCCAGAAATTGCCCTCGAGGAAAGCAAGATCCTCGATCAACTGAAGAAAACTCAAGCTAACATCACCCTATGGGGGCTTTTCATGTCTTCCCAGCTGTAAAGAAATGCTGTATCAAGCTGCTCACCGGACCCACAGTTCCTCCCTCTACCACACCAGAAGAAGCAGTAAATTTGCTTGGATCCTTGACCTCTACCCGAATGATATCCTTTTCCAAAGAAGAAATCCCCAAGATTGGGCCAAACCACAATCATGCACTCAACATCTCCGTCGACGTTATGGGGAAGGTCGTACCACTCTCTATTGTCGATAATGGATTCGCCTTGAATGTATGCCCACTAAGAACCTTCAAGTGCTTAGGCCTAAAAGAAAGTGATCTCACTCTAACCTCCACTGCTGTACGTGCCCATGATAATACCCGTCGGGAGGTGATGGGATCCATAAAGCTTGTAATAGGGGCTGGCCCTATAAACCCTGTCGTTGAATTCCAAGTTATTGATATCCCAGCTTATTTCAACCTATTGCTTGAACGACTTTGGCTCCACAGTATCAAGGGTATTTCTTACTCACTCCATCAGAAATTAAATTTCTTCGCTAACGGACGAGTCATCACCATTTTGGACGATGACGAAAATACTAAGGGTGAAAGTACCAGCAGTCTAATTCTTGAGATACAGCACGGGTCAAATAATATGATCCTATCAGGATTCCGAGTTGAACCACCTCTACTCCCTGCAGGGGATAACTTCAAAGAAAGTGTTTATCCAGAATACGACCCTCATGCAACGTCAATGTGATTCAGATGTTCAGAAACATGCACTTTATGCCCGGACTGGGGCTAGGACAAAGACAGTAAGGTATACTTGATCCAATTGAACTGAAGAAATATTTTCCTCCTTGTGGTTTGGGGTATCAACCGTCAGAACAAGAGCTCAGAATGATCTGCTAGTATCGACCAAAAAGAGGACTAAACTGCATCCACACTATCCCAGGTGACTCCTTGAATGGACGATTCATCAAAGAGGGTGAAGACTTCCCCTTTTACGGATTTCCAGAACCATGGTATGACCATACAGACAAGAAGATGAATCCTGGAATGGAGATCTTTTTCCAAGACATCTACCCATGGGACGAGAGTTACCAACACCATGTATAACCGCTCATCAAAGATACCGAGGAAAGTGACTTCGAAGATTCCATAACTTATAGACACTGGGGATGATAGTCTGCATGATTCACTCAGGCACTACATCACTGGATCCATCCCAACTAATTAAAGCTGCTGATACACCTCTCCTCAACTTGCATGCTGCGCCCGCTCTACTTGTTGAAATCCCACCTAATCCTAATGTTTACCCCATTTCTTCTTATGTTGTCTATCCTTACTCAAATATAATCAAGTCCTCCTTTCATTAGGTTCTCAATGTTATTTTTCCTATCAATGAAATAAACGAAGATTTTGAGTATCTTGTTGTGCCTTACATTAATTGTTTAGATTCTAATCAAACTATTGATGATGATGATTTTGCAAATGAACATTCTTAACCGATCTAAATAAGGTTAATAGTAAACAACATAACTACGCTCAAGTTAATGAAGAAGAGACTGTTGTTATTAACCTCGGTTCTAGTAGCCAACATTGCGAGATTAAGATAGGGGCTACCCTTGACGAGCATGAGCGTGCACAACTGAAGAATTGATAAATGAATTCGTGGATGTCTTCGCATGGTCCTATGAAGATATGCCTAGCATTGATCCGGAAATAGCTCAGCATGAGATTCCCACTCTCCCAGATTACAAACCGATTAAATAAAAGTTGAGAAAGCTCTACACCGAATGGTCGCTCAAAGTCAAAAAAGAGGTGGTCAAATAGTTAAACGTGGGCTTCATTCATGTGATCAAATATCCCACGTGGCTCGCCAATATAGTTCCTATGCGGAAATTAGGAGGGAAGGTTTAGATGTGTGTAGACTATCGGGACTTGAACAAAGCCTCTCCAAAGGATGATTATCCACTACCCAATATCGACATGATCGTGGACAAAACATCCCGTCATGCTCTTAAGTCATTCGTCGATGGGTTTATCGGATACAACCAAATCAAAATGCACCCAAATCACCAAGAAAAAATCGCGTTCATCACCCCATGGGGAACCTTTTGTTACACTGTTGTGCCATTTGGTCTTAAGAATGCTGGGGCTATCTACAGAGGGCTACCACAACCATCCTACACGATTTGATTCACAAAGAAGTTGAGGTCTATAGATGATATGATTATCAAATCGAAGACTAGAGAAGGTCATGTTCCCTATCTCCGGAAGTTCTTTGAAACTGCAATAGTATCAGATGAGGCTCAACCCACAAAAATGCTTCTTCAGTATTACAAAGGGAAAACTCTTGGAAGTCATCGTCATTGAGAAAGGGATAGAAGCAGATCTCGCCAAGATGAAAGCCGTACTTGAGATACCACCTCACCGAACAGAGAAACAAGTTCGAGGTTTCCTTAGAAAATTGCAATACATCAACCGGTTCATCATCCAGTTAACCTCCATTTGCGAACCTATTTTCAAACTTCTCCAAAAGGATTCAACCAAAGTTTGGAATGAGGCCTGCCAAAAATCCTTCAACCGAATCAAACAATATCTGGCCCAACCCCCAGTACTCATGCCACCACAGTCCGATCTCCTCTTGTTCTTATACCTAACCATAACCGACACTACAGTTGGGGATTTGCTAGCCTAATAACTTGAAGATTCCCGTAAACAAAGAGCCATATATTATGCCAGTCAGAAATTGGTCGGGTATAAAGTCAACTACACTGCTTTGGAAAAGGCATGTGTCGCGGTTATCTGGGTCACCCAAAAGTTATGACACTACATGCTCGCCTTCTCCATTAAACTTGTATCCCGAATCGACCCTATTAAATACCTACTCAAGAAACCTTACTTATTCATCCTAATGGCCCGGTGGTTGATGCTCCTAGCCGAGTTCGATATCGTGTACGTCACGTAGAAATCTATGAAAGGAAGAGCCATCTCTAACTACCTCGCTAATTACCCCATGGATGAAGTCGATGTCTGGATCTCTGAATTCCCAGATGAAAACATCGTCTGCACTACCCAGGACAACTTCTGATGACCAATGTTCTTTGATGGCTCTGCCAACAAAAATGGGATATGGCATTGGGATACTTCTGATCGCCCCAGATGACTCCCACACTCCCATCGCCATCAAGTTTGATTTCCCTTGTACAAATAATATGACTGTTTACAAGGCATGCAAGGCAGGCCTCAAGGTTTCTCTCAAGAAAGGCATTAAATGCCTAGATGTCTACCGGTATGCCGCCCTCATCATCGGTCAAGTGCTCAAAAAATGGAGAGTCAAGGATGAGAAGCTCCAACCCTTCCATGCCCACTTAGAAGAGCTAGACTCATAATTCCAATATATCACCTTCCATTACCTACCTCGAGCAAAAAAAATAACCTAGCCGATGCCCTTGATACCTTAGCCTCCATGGTCGACATGCCCGAAGGAATAACAATGAACCCCTTACAGATTCAAAAGCAAGATAAACTAACCCACTATTACCACATTGAGCTCGTCACCATAGAAGATCCCGAGCTAGCCAATTATTGGTACTATGATATTTGGAGCCTCCGTAAGAATGGTAGGTATCCCAAGGGTTAAAACAAAAAAGATCGAGCAACCCTTCAAAGACTGGCTGCCCAGTACATCATCTGTCATAAAGGGCTTCTAAAAAGGAACTTCGATGGAACTCATCTTCAATGTATCGCAGGGGATGAAATTAAAAAAATAATGCAGAAGATCCACAGTCGGGAATGCGGACCCAATATGAATGGTCACATGCTTGCCAAAAAGATCATTCGACAAGGTTACTACCGGACTACCATGACCTAGGATTGCACCGCCTATATTTGGAGATGCCTCAAATGCCAACAATTCTCCAACCTTCAGCATCTGCCTCCGTATGAATTATACAACACGACTTCTCCCTGGTCGTTCTCCACCTGGGGTATCGACATTATAGGGAAAGTTACACTAAAGGCTTCCAACGGGCATGAGTTTATCCTAGTTTCCATTGATTACTTCACCAAATGGGTCGAAGTTGAGTCATACGCAGTGACGAATGCTAAAAAAGTGGCCAAATTCATCAAGAAAAACATCATCTGCCGATATGGGGTTCTGCACAAGCTAGTATCAGATAATGGCTTTCATTTTGAGGCAGAAGTTACAGAAATGGTCAATAAGTATGGGATTCAGAGACACAAAACTTCTCCCTACCGACCTCAAGCCAACGGTGCAGTTGAAGCCGCCAATAAGAAACTCAAAGCCATCATCAGTAAGATGATCGAAAGCTGTCGAGATTAGGATGACCGGATCTCGTATGCCCTTTAGGGATACCGAACCTCAATTTGAACCTCTACTGGGTCTACCCCTTACTTTTTAGTTTACGGCATGGAAGCAGTCCTACTCGTGGAGCTGGAAATACCCTCGCTACGTGTCATGCTTGAAAATAAGGTCAGTGAAGAAGACTGGTGCGAAAACCACCTTAATGAGCTGACCCTCCTAGATGAAAGGAGGTTAAAAATGTTATACCATATACAAGGGTACCATCATCGAATAGCGTGATCATTCAATAAGAGAGTCAAAGTCAACGACCATGGTGTTCGAGAAGGGGACCTAGCCCTCAAAGAGATAATATAACCCATTTGGGAACCCAGAAGGAAATTCAAGCCCAATTGGAGTGGCCCCTACATTGTAAAGAAGATCATGTCTGGTGGTACCGCCATGCTCACCGACTTAGATGGAGAAGAGATGGCTCGTCCAGTTAACCTAGACCGTTTGAAGAAATTTTACCCCTAGTCCTAAATCTTGGCGCGCTACGACTTTTCTCATCTCCCTTCTATTCTAAAAAAAAAATCTTCATTTCCCTATACCCAGAACTACGTGGGCCTGATCCTCTGCAAAAACATTTTCAAATAAATTAAATAAATTTCCAAAATCCCAGAGGTACGTAGGCAGCTCATTCACCTTACATGAGCACGGCCCTTTCTTTTTCACAAAATACTATGCTTTTCTTATCTCCGACAACAATAGTCCATTCTAACATATACTTGAACAAAAGTATTATGTATGCCTTAGTGATCGGTATAGATTATTTAAAAACACAAAACTCATCAAAAGGCACAGCTGGATAATCAAAAACTTGTCTATTTCACTAATAAGAAATTTTGGTACAGATTACATAAGAAAAGGAACGGATAACTCCCTTCCCCTACCTTCCTAAAAAATCCAAAATAAAATCCCCACATTTATTCCCCATTAAAAAATAAACTCCCCAAGAGTCCTATCCACATCTACCAAAGGAGCCCACCCCGTCATCATCATCTGCATCTTGGGGTCCCCAAGCTTCCCCTGCTGGAATAAAGTATTGCAGGCGCTCCATGGACCGATAATCCCAAACCAGCTTCGAAAAAACCACAACACCTCCCTCCATGGTATTAAATAAGACAAGACGCCTTTGTCCAGTCTCCATTATCAACATCTTGCTGACCACTCTCCTCCACAACCACTTTATATAATTCCTAGGGATATGCCAAACTCTCCCAACAGACTGAGAAGAACGGGTCGATGGACGCCAATTCTCCCACATAGAGCCAAGACGCATACGCCAGTCAAATTTTCTACCAAAAAGAAGTCTAGTGTTCGAGGTGGCACGACCTGTTCCCAGCCAAATTAACGCAGAAGCCACCAAGGGAAACAGAAAGAGGTCTATCTGAGACCAACCAGCCCGACATACGGGTATTCTCCCAGCTCCAAAATAGGCAACAACTTTCCCCACCAAGGCACTGACCAGCACAGATTTAGAGCCCCGTGCTCCACAAACCAATTCTCCCAACTCTCGATGTCCAAGCCAACGTTGATGAAATAGTGCAAAAAGAATTTGGGTACAACCGACAAAGGGTATTCCAGAGGAGTCACCAGGTGGAGTCTCTCAGACAACCACATGAACAGCATCACGGGGCTACCCTCAGGAAGTCAGAACGACCTTCTCGCTAGGCATCCAGTCCATTCAAAGTCTATGATAGTATCACCGCCATAGGATTGCGACAGTATGACATCCAGGAAATAATAGCTATAAGTTATGGGTCCACTACCACTTCCCCAGTCACCAGCAGAAAATTTGATACTAAGCCCAGAACAACGGCTCCGGCGTATCCAGCATCGCCAGCCTCCTGCAAATGCATGGACTATAACACCGCCAAAAGGGAGATCATTCCCCCAGCAACCATTGGTCTAGACGTCAAAGGAGAAATATGAAGAAGCCCCACCAACAAATCCCTGGGAGAACGGGAAAACTTAGGAAGAGCTGAAGCAACACTGTGATTTATCCCCAATATGGCAGAAAATTCCTCGTAGGTAGGACAAACTTCATCTAACCCAAAGCGAAATACATGGTCTTTGGGGTACCAAAATTGTACCACCGCCATCAACATGTTCCACTCAATGAGCCGGTTGCGCCACAAAGAAACTTGGCGCATATTGAAAGCATCATAGTCGACATTATAAGAGCACATTGCTTCCAAGGCTTTGAGGTAGTTAGCAAACTCAATGATACCAGGGAGAGACATCTTGCAAGACTAAGAAATATTAGGCGAGTAAGTAAGAATGTGGAGGTGTGATGAAAACACTCCATCCTTACCCCTTTTATACTTAAAAACCCTCACAAAACCCCCTGGAGAAATCGGAGGAAATCCTACCCACACAGTACAAGAGGATGAAGAGGGCACTAATCAAAGCTTTGAATTGATAGGAGTGGACTTGACTGCAGATAAGCAGGACAAGGGTCTTGTCGATCGGCAACTCCCTATTTTGGGAAATTTTCCTTTTTCATCTTTTGTCAAAATCAGAAGCTGAATAAAAAATAAATTGATACTCAAACAGAATTTAAAAAATCATCTTCCACCCCTATATAATTTCTCATATTTAAAACTTTCCTCCAAAATCCCAAAAATATCTCTTTCTACGGTCTCAGCAGCAAAGAATATATATATTCTTCTGTGTTACATCAAATTTTACAGGAAATAAAAGAAAAGCAAAAATAACGAGACTCAGCTCGAACCCACATTCTCTCTCTCCCTCTCTCTAAAATCTTCCACCCTTACGACGCGCTCTATTTCCCCTACAGCGAGATGATGCACCACCGCTACACAAGACAGAGTCTGTGACACCCCGACTAATTAAATACCGGGGTGTCACAGGTGGTATCAGAGCATCAGGTTCTAGTGTCCTTTAGGATCTGTACGGCTTATTATGTTTCCGCTGAGATTTCTTTGGTGTAGAGCCCTATATTTTAGGACTGTTGTATTCTCTTGTATATGCTACGTTCTTCAGCTATTTTGAGTTTATAACTGCGAACTTATAGACTTTATTCTTATTTCAGAATGCCTCCACGACATGCACAACGGGTTCCCAGGGATGCTACGCCAGAACCACAGCCCGCACCAGTTCAGGGCACGATGAATGCCGCCGAGGTTGCAGCCATTGTGGCCCAGGCGGTAAATTCCGCACTAGCCGTAGTTCAGCAGGCACCAGCTCAGGCGCTAGTAGCCGCGCCAGTTCAGGCACATGCATTCCCGTCTTCTTGGGAACGTGTTCGTGATGCTTTCCAGAAAGCACACCCACCGGAGTTTGCAGGTAGCTCTGATGTTGTAGTTTCGAGTCAGTGGAGGAAAGATATTCAGAGGCACCTGAGGATGTACGAGTGCACAGAGGTTCAGAAGCAGATACTAGCTACCTTTAAGCTAGTGGGGTCTGCACTGCAGTGGTGGGAGTCTATTACCACCATGGAGGAGAGGGACACTCTCACTATTCAGGAGTTTTGGGTGCTGTTCGACTGCAAGTACTTTTCGTCAGCTGTTCACACGGAAATGAGGAGGAAGTTGATGAGCCTTCGACAGGAGGGTAAGACTGTGGCCGAGTATGAGGCCAAAATCAAAAATCTGTTAAACATTGTACCAGATGAAATACCGACAGAGGAGAAGAAGATACAGAAATTTTACTGACGGGTTGACTTGGAGGATTCGTCAGCATTTGTTGGGGAACCTATCGTTGGCCACTTATTGTGATGTGGTTAACGCTGCATTGCTCCATTGTCAGGATCACCGCTTTCACATGGCTGAGGGCACGCGATCGAGAGAGTCCAGCCATCAGGTCAGGACTGGAGGACATGGTGCCAGTGGGGCACAATCTATTCAGGGGCAGAGACAGGGCGACCATGGTTCCCAGTAGGGGGATAATAAGAGGTTCAGGTTGGGAAATTTTAGTCACGGACAGGGAGGTTTTCGGCAAGGCCATCAGGGTTCGAACGGCCATCAGAACCAGCAGGGTCAGAATGGTCAACAGCAATTTCAGCAGGGCCAGTGGAGGAATGGTAACGGCCACGGCCACCAGGGTCGGGGACAGCAGGGATAGAGAGGGGGAAACTTCCTGGGGAAGTGTTTCGTTTGTGGTAAGATTGGCCATAAATGCCAGGACTGTCTTGATAGGGGCAGGGCCCCGCAGCAGTAGCAGGGTGCTCGACATGAGCCACATAGGTCACTTTTTCCACCTGCCCTCCCAGCTCCAGCCCAAGTGCCAGCACTTCCAGCCATTCCAGCAGTTCCTGTGCAGCAAGGGCAGTTACAGTATGGACGTGTCTATAACGTCCACCAGGCAGCAGCTCCACAGGCACCACTCGCGATTAAGGGTACGTTTCCTATCCATGGTACTATGAGTCGGGTTTTGTTTGATACGAGGGCAACGCATTGTTTTATAGCTACCCATTTTGCGAAAGCCTTAGGGTTGTTAGCCACAGCAGAGAGCACAGTGACGTGTGTAGACTCACCATTGGGGAGTGGGTCGCTTATTTTCTTTATATGCCGGGGAGTGGGATTAGAGATTGGTAATCTGGTATTACCTGCAAACATGTTGGTATTAGATATGCATGTGCACGATGTGATTATCGGTATAGATTGGCTCGCTGATTATAGAGCCATAATTGATTGCTTTGGTGGGAGCATTATTTTTGCCATTCTGGGGCAAGAGATGTTTGTAGTGGCGATGCCTCTCCCAGGGGGAGGCTCGACCACTCATTTGTATTACATAGAGGAGGATACCTCTAAGGAGGTTGTGATTCCTTTAGATTCGATCCCAGTTGTCAGGGAGTACTCAGATGTGTTTCAGGAGATACCAGGCCTACCCCCTAGTCGAGAGATAGACTTTGTCATAGACTTATTACCAGATACGAGACCTATAGCAGGCGCATCGTACCGTATGGCTCCAGCTGAGATGAGGGAGTTACGGGATCAGATTGAGCAGTTGTTGGGTCAGGGGTTTATACGGAGGAGTACTTCGCTGTGGGGTGCCACTGTGTTGTTCGTGAAGAAGAGAGATGGTTCACTGAGATTGTGCGTGGATTACGGAGATTTGAATAAGGTCACGATACGGAATAAGTATCCGTTGCCTCGAGTCGATGACTTATTCGACCAGTTGAGAGGATCTTCTTTCTTCTCGAAGATTGATTTGCGATCGGGATACCATCAGTTGCGTATCAGGGAAGAGGATGTCTCGAAGACTACATTCTTAACGAGATATGGTTCTTACGAGCTTCGAGTTATGCCTTTTGGTTTGACCAATGCTCTAGCTGTGTTTATGGACTTGATGAATAGGGTGTTCAGAGATTTCCTTGATCAGTTCATCATTGTCTTCATCGATGATATTCTGGTTTACTCCCAGACTGAGGAGGAGCACGCAGAGCATTTGAGGTAGGTTTTGCAGACGCTACGTCAGAACGAGCTGTATGCAAAATATGAGAAGTGAGGGTTTTGGCTGAAGGAGGTCCAGTTTTTGGGACACATTATTTCCAACCGGGGGATATCTGTTGATCCGGGGAAAGTATCCGCGGTGAGGGATTGGGGACAACCCACGACACCGACGGAGATCCGTAGTTTCTTGGGACTAGCAGGATACTACAGGAGGTTCATTCGGGGATTTTCAAAGATAGCGGGTCCTCTGACACATCTGACTCGTAAGGGTGTGCCATTCATCTGGAGTGATGCCTGTCAGTTGGCATTTGATGAGTTGAAGAATAAGTTGACCTCAGCACCTGTGTTAGCATTGCCGAGACCGAGAGTTGAGTACCTAGTTTACACCGATGCGTCCTTGTAAGGACTTGGAGGTGTATTACAGCAGGAGAGTCAGGCCATATCTTATGCTTCCCATAAGCTTAAGCCTCACGAGAAGAATTACCCCACTCATGATTTGGAGTTGGCGGCAGTTGTATTTGCCCTTCTGATTTGGAGACATTACCTTTTAGGGGAGAAGTTTCGACTGTTCACGGACCACAAGTCCCTACAGTACCTATTCACCCAAAAGGAGTTGAATATGTGGGAGCGAAGGTGGCTTGATTTTGTGAAGGACTCTCAGTTTGATATCCAGTATCACCCGGGGGAGGCTAACGTGGTAGCAGACGCATTGAGCCATAGGCCAATAGATGAGGTGGCAGGGGTGTGGAAGGCCAAGTGGAAAGAATTGGGACACCAGGATGCAGTGGCCTGATCGTTCATGTCTGTGATGACCCTTACACCGCAAATTGTCACGAAGGTAGTAAGGGCACATGCAAATGACTCGTTCTGTCAAGAGCAGATAGTTCGATTACTAGCAGAGGGAGCCGAGCCCTATACCGTTAGCTCAGACGGGGGATTACGCTTCAATGGAAGATTGGTAGTTTCGGAAGGGGAGGAATTGCGGCACGAGGTGATGGCAGAGTCGCACGGCTCACGGTTCGTGGTACATCCCGGTGGGGACAAAATGTACCAAGACATGAGACGACAGTATTGGTTGAGCGGGATGAAGAGAGATATTGCCGTGTTTGTTTCAAAATGCGCCACTTGTCAGCTAGTAAAAGTGGATCATCAGAGATCGGCAGGACTTCTACAGCCATTGGAGATTCCGATGTGGATGTGGGAGAGCATATCCATGGATTTTATCATGGGGTTACCTACGTCACAGAGAGGTCATGACTCCGTATGGGTGATTGTGGACAGGTTGACCAAAGTCTCTCATTTTCTACCCCTAAGGACAGACTACACTACGGGACAGTATGCCCAGCTCTTTATTGCAGAGATAGTGAGACTTCACGGTATGCCCCTTAATATCGTGTCTGACCGAGACAAGATATTTGTTTCGTAGTTTTGGGAGAGTTTTCAGGAGGCCATGGGCACGGAATTGCGATTGAGTACGGCGTATCACCCGCAGACCGATGGGCAGACCGAGCGTACAAACCAGATGTTGGAGGACATGCTACGTATGTGCATCATTGATTTCGGGGGTGGATGGGAGCAATATCTTCCACTGGTGGAGTTTGCTTACAATAACTCCTACCAGTTCACCATTGGCATGGCTCCATTTGAGGCGTTGTACGGTAGACCCTGTCGTTCCCTAGCATGTTGGTTGGAGGTGGGGGACAACAAACTACTTGGGCCGGAAGTGATTCAGGATACTTCGGCGAGGATAGAATTGATACGGAGTCGCATTCGAGTAGCTCATGATCGGCAGAAGAGCTATGCTGATGCGAAGAGGTTCTTCAGAGAGTTCCAAGTGGGGGACCAGGTTTTGCTCAGAGTATCTCCTATGAAGGGGATTATGCATTTTGGGAAGAAAGGGAAGTTGGCACCGAGATATGTGGGACCATTTCCTATTATTGGGAGGATTGGACCGGTTGCGTATAGGCTTGGATTACCGAAATATTTGCATCGGATTCACGATGTGTTTCATATTTCCTCGCTAAGGAAATATCTTAGAGACGATTTGACTCATTCTCACATTGCCTTGGAGGACATCGATCTCCAGCCTGATAGCTCCTACGAGGAGGGGCCGATTGCTATTTTGGACCGAAGTGAGCAGAAGCTGCGGTCAAAGATAGTTTCGTTAGTGCGTGTTCAGTGGCGACATCATAATGTTGAGGAGTCCACATGGGAGCGCGAGGATGAGATGCGTGAACGTTATCCAGAGTTGTTCTTACCAGGTACTTTCTAGTTCCGAATTTCGGGATGAAATTCAGTTATTAGGGGGAAGTATGTAATACCCGTATTTTTGTGATAATTATTTATGGGATTAATTGAATTAAATGCGTATTAATTGGAAATTAATCCGGATTAAAATACTAGCAAGATGCGAGTTGGTATTTGATTATAATGTGCATATATGATTATATATGAATACTAAATTATGAAATTGGTCGTGAGATTGAAATACGGAAATTTGGAAATTTTGTTGAGACGCGTGTGACAGCCGCGTCTGGAATATATTTATTTTAATTAAAAAGTGAATTTTATTTCTATTAATCGTATGGTCATTTTGAGTGCGCCAACGCGTCCGGAAGGGTCGAGATAGTCAGAAAACACTAGTCGGGGGTTTGGTTTGGGTCCCGGGGCATTTTTAGGCCACACCAGCAACGTATAAGGGTAGTTTGGTAATTTTGGATTTTTGGGAATTAAAACCTACGAAAATTAGGAATTAAAAAGCTGACTTGGTAATTGCCCACTAAACCCACTAACCACATCTTAGTACTTAATGGGCTACAGGGGTTATTAGAATTGTTCCAAAATTTCCTAAGGCAAACCCTAGCCACCATTAGCACCTTGGAGAAGAAAGCTTGGAGAGAGAGAGAGAAGGAATTCTGCAGAGAGAGAGAGAGAACACTCCATCAATTCATCATCAAAATCAGAGATACACATAAGGCAAGTGGTTTAATTTCGTTTTTACGAAGAATGTTTCTTCCATACGTAGGAAATTGACAGAATTTCATTGTTCTTGGAATATGATAAAAACCCATTGAATTGGATGTAGAAATTTATAATTTTTATGAGAAGATTGCATGTAGAACAATGTTAGGATGATTAGTCAGTGGAAAAATACATCTTTTATACCAAAAACGGATTTAATTAGACTCTTTGATGATTTATAAACTTCTAGGGTTCATGTTCTTGAGATTGGGGGAAATATGAAGAGATTTGATAATTGAATGAGGTTAGGATGAATTAACCCCACATCATGCGTTAGTATATGGCCTAAATATGTTTAGGGATGATTAGTAGCTTTGAACAATTGCTGGATTAATGTTTAGATGAGGTTAGAGGTGAAGAGAAGTTGAAAAAACGAGATTAGGAAAATCTGGGCTCGAAACTGGCCACTCGTTAGAAGACCTGCCCAGGTCGTTCGAACGAGCTCGTTCGAACGAGCTTCTAACGAGTTGACCTTTGACTTCTAATGAGGGTGATGTTCGTTCGATGACTTCGTTCGAACGAGACCTCATTAGAAAGCCCACTTCGTTCGAACGAACTCTCGTTCGAACAGCCTCGTTCGAACGAGACTTTTAACGAGCTGACAGTTTGGGCTTTTTAGCCTGTTTGGATCCCTAGTGTCCCATAACCTTGTTTATATGTAGAGATAACACTTCCTCTGGATTAATTGATATATTTGGGATATTTGGGATATAATGAGGAGCAAAACCTAGAAGTGTAGTTGAACCTAAGGGAAATTATGAAGTAGGACGTGAGTGTCTATTACGATGCAAGAACTATTGACGGCCTAAATTACTATATTAATCGGGAACATATAAATTGTGTAGCATTATATGTCGGTACGAGAATGATAAGTGTACCACCAATATATTATGGTGATTACTAAGATGTGTGCATACTTAGTATATGTATTGCTTTTATGTGTATGACATACCTACCATACTTGCTATCACGGGAGGTTTACGTTCGCTTAGGCCCCTCTAATCCTTGTGTTGCTCGGATTTAGACTGGTACCTCGATGAACATAGGTCAGAGAAGGAATTATTGGGATTTTAATAAGTCTGCTGATCGTGGGAGCGCAGGTATGTGCGTGACCCATGTGATGTGACTGTGTTCGCCTCCATTATTTGTGATGTTGTTATCTGAGAACGATTACTGAGAGATTTGGAATGCGTGATCCTTATGTACGTGATGTACCGCGATGGATAGCAGAGTATGTGTGCACCGCAGCTTAGTCTCGGGGTGCTTGTATTGTATATTTATGACGTGAATAATATACACTTAGTTAATGGGAACTTTCTTGTTAGTATTGTGAATATAATTATGGTAATGTTTTTAGAAAACATAACGGGTTAATTGATAGTGAATTGTATTACTAATTGAGAATCTGAGTTTAAGTAAAGCCCTCTATTTAATTGATAACGCTAGAATGTATTATGGGAATCGAGTAGTAAGGGGTAGAACTTATTACGATTTGGTAAGATGTGTATGTTATTTAGATGGGTACGGTACGTTAGGAGTGCACATGTAGTCGAGAGGTGAGAATTTCATGTGAGTGTATGTCCTAACATGTATTTTGCATTTAATGTTTTAATGTTATTAAAACACTTGCTTTTTTTTAAAATGATTTTCACTTTCGGGCTCTGACCCATTTGCTTTCAAATCTATTTTTTTTTGTAAAAACCATTTTAGGTGCCCAGCCAGAAGGACACCATGCTTAGGATCCTCATTCAGGTGACGAGCTGTAGCTGTTTGTGGAAGTTACAGGACTTTGATTGTAGACGCTTAATCTATCTTGACTCCATATTCAGCATTTATCAGTTGTAGGGCATGTCGCCCATTTCTTTTAGAAGCATTTCATTTATTTCAGTTATTCAGACTTCGGGCATGTAATTAATTCAGGATTCAGACTTATGTTATTATTTCATTCGTGGGATTGTTGTGAGGAGTTTTTCCTCCGGACTTATTACTATTTGTTGGTTATTTCATTACTTCGTTATGGTGAATGGATTATGTTGTTCTTCCTTTATTCTTTTATTGCATGTTAATCAGACTTAAATTAAAATTTTGCAACTTACTTTTTAAATACTAGGTGGTTAGTAATTATTAAAATGTTTTCGACAGTGATGCTATTAACTGAACCAACTTGGCATTTTGTATTAATTTAATAAAGGAGTAGCTACCTGGTATTTAATTAGTCGGGGTGTCACAGAGTCCTCCCCGGACGGAGCAAACGACACCAAGAAAGAAGGACCTAGGACCGCATCCCGAATATGGGTAGTCATCGAAGATATCCAGTCCCTAATGTCCCTCAGCCAAGTGGTCGACACCCGAACTTGATGTAAGTAAAAGGTAAAATTAGTATCAAAGCAAAAAGGATCAAAACAGAAAAGAAACCAAAAAGAGGAAAAGAATAGAAAGGTATACCGCAGGATGAAGAACCTCCTCTGTCAAACCCAGCTCCTTTAGATCCATCGCATGAGGAAGGTGTAACATGGGGACCATCCCTTTGTCAGCTCGCCGAATGTTGTATGAAGGAGTATGAAATCAAACTAAGGTAACCTGTGAAGTCGCCGCCGTCGTAGATGCCTACGGACCACCGCCGCTGTGGGAAGACCCCACCGTCGGACTCGAACCCGCAGGAGGGAAAGACAAGGCATTATATATGTTGGGCGCCATCAACCAGCTTATCACAAAGTCCATATAGTCATACGGCGCAGCCGTATCAGTGTATAATAGGTTTGACTCACTGATCATCTCCACGATTCTCGCATCCTTCGACAACAGCCTCTCCCGCCTCATGGACGTAGGAGGCTGCGCGGGTGGCACCATCACCTCCTCCTCAGCAATCTGCCGAACCACCCTCTCCCCAAGATACCAAGAATGACCAAACTCATGCACCAGCAAATGCCTCATCTGCGTGTTCACCCAAGTCCCCAGCAGGCATAAGTCAATACAGAATCAGAACATGCAAAGACCAAGACTGAAAAGGAAAAAGTCTTACCCTACCACTGGTCAGGCCATTCAAGACCTGACGCACCGCCTCCAGAGAAAGAGATCCCTTCGACTTCCGATTATTTTTCCTCCATCTATAGAATCGAAAGAAGTCCCCAACAGTCTCATCCTTCAAGGCAATCAGCTGGGTATACCCAATCAACTCATAGAACCACGTTTGCCAAAGATAATAATTCACAATAAAAAAAAGACGCATAAGGAAAATGTGAATGAATCAAAGGAGAATGTACAAACTATAGAATACCTCAAGAAGATATGAGGCTCCAGTAAAAGTTTGTCGGTAGCACCAACTGAATGCATCCAAAGAAAAATAGAGGGTCGCCAAAGTCAGGCTCCCCCAATCATGGAGAGGGATGTTCGAAAACATCCTCAAGTACGACAAGAACCACAAATGGACGACGTCATCGCTCGACGCCACCATGAAACCTCCCAGCACCAATAATATGAATAACCGAGCCATCTGCCTCACCTGCAGCCCATCCTCCACATCAACCACCCTACTCAGTAAAACATCCTTCAGTAGAGACAACCGAATGGAATCCCCAGACACTATCCTCCCTACATCGTCGAGCGTCGTCCGCACCGCCTCCGGCCTGACCCGCGGGGAGCGATCCACCTCTATCTGCTATCCATCACAATCTATACCCAGCACCTACTGCACATCTATGAGAGTCACGGTCATCTCCCCAAAACCAAAATGGAAAGTATGGGCAGTATCCTACCATCTCTCCCCCATAGCGCATAAGACCGCTGTCGAACGAGGCGTCTCATCCAGCACAAACGCCAACCTGCCAAAACCCGCTGATGATACCACCCAACGCACCACGGGTGGAAGATGTTCCTTGACATCCTTAAGCCCCGTCGTCCCACAGGAACGCATGTTCTTCAAAGAGATATCAGACTATCAAAAGAAAAAACCTTGTCAAAAATTAAAGAAGGAAGGAAAAATCACTAATAAAAAAGAGAAGAATGCCAAAAGTCAGGTTACTTACATAACCGTCAGGGTTCACCACCCTCAAAGAGCGATGGCGCGATGGCTCCCGCAGCAAGGTCCGCTCATTCCACTACAAAAAAAAAGTTGCTTTTAAGACCCATTTTTTTTAGACAGACCAAATATAGTCTTTAAAACATACTTTTTTATACGAATATAATTAGCCGTCTCAAAAACTATTATTTTTTTAATCGGTTAATTATATCCGTCTAAAAAAAGGTCACTTTTTGATACGATTAATTATATCCGTCTTATAAAGTAAATCAAATGAGACGGTAAATACTTGTTGTATAAAAAGATATACCAAATAAGACCGCTAAAAAAATTGGTTCCAACACTAATTATTTTCATCTCCCGCTCATGACTTTAACCTAACCTCTTACCTCAAAAAAAAAAACACTCCACCACACCCAATCGGAACCCACTCCCCCTCCCCCGGGCGCTTCTTCTCCTTCGCCGATCCCCCTGCCCGCGTTCTTCTCTACCCAGCAGTGTTCTCTCCCCCCAGTGAGCTTCTCCTCCTATCCGGTTATTTTCTCCTTGTTCTTCTTTTCATCTTTACTTTTTTTTAGGAAAACAACATAGAAATTATTGTTATGGATATGTGGGCTGCAGTCTTGTTCCCATAGAAATGTTAGTGTGTGATCCCATAATATTTTTTTGTTGTTTGAAGTCTCACTTTTTAAGGTCCCGTTTGGTTGTCCCAAAATTATAAATTGGATTATTAATAAATTGATCCATTTATAAATTGACCCATTAATTATGTTTGGTTTCATTAATGAAAGGATTCATTAATTGCCCCATTTTAGCTCATGTGCAAAATATGAAATTGGATCATTTCACAAAAAACGTGAAATGAATCCATTTGAAATAGGAGTCACATAAAAGTGCATGTCTCCTCTCCCTCTCCCCCTCTCTATTTTCACTCCCCCTCTATCTCTCTCGATATGTTTTTACCTTTTTTCATAGAACCTTAACATCAATTTCAAATTACCAAACATCGCGTAAAATTGGATTTAACTCATTTCAAATTCACTAATTTACAATTCACTAATTCACAATGAACCAATTTACATAATCAAACAATTTGCGCAACCAAATTGGGTCTATAATAGGCTATTTATTTTGTTTGATGTTATATAACATTATGGTTCATGTTGGCTCAATGATTCTATAATAGTTTTTTATTTAATTTTTAAAGAAATTCTTAAATGCATGAACCAATTATTCAAAGATCCTAAAATTATTCTTTCCCAAACCATTAATGTTTTTTTTTATGCATTTGAGATTTGTAGAATGATTGATTAGGTTTTTGATGTAAAGTTGTGATTGGTAGATCTTCTCTTTTTTTTATGTATTTCTAAGAATGAAGTTAAATGATATTGGGTCTTATTACTACAAAGCTAAATGCAAGGATAAAAATGCTTTAGGGATCGTTTGGTTCGAGGTTTAGAAAAGGGATGTGAATCCTTGATTCCAGGAATTCTAAGTTCCTAGAATCTTGAATTCCTTTCCATTGTTTGGTTCGAACGGGAATTCTTATTTTTTCGGCACCTAAATTATTTTCCCATATTAGGAATAAATATCATTTAATTAAAATACCCTTCTACTTAATTTGAGTGTGTGCGCGCGAGTGTGTGGTGAGTGTGTGTGTGTGTGTGTGTGTGATAGAGAGTATATGTGTGTGTGTGAGAGAGAGAGAGAGAGAGAGAGAGAGAGAGAGAGAGAGAGAGAGAGAGAGAGAGAGTGTGTGGGTGTGTGTGAGAGAAAGAGCGAGAGTGTGTGTGTGTGTGTGTGTGTGTGTGTGTGTGTGTGTGTGAGAGAGAGAGAGAGAGAGAGAGCATGTCTGTGGATAGAGAAAGAGATTATGTGTGTGTGTGTTTGAGAGAGAGAGAGAGAGAGAGTGTGTATGTGTATGAGAGAGGAAGAGAGAGAGAGTGTGTGTATGTGTGTGTGTGTGTGTGTGTGTGTGTGTGAGAGAGAGAGAGAGAGTTTAAGAGAGAGAGAGAGAGAGAGAGAGAGAGAGAGAGAATGTATGTTTGAGAGTTTATGTGAGGTGGTATTTTTGGCTCACCACAAAAGTAAACTAGAATGCTGGGGAATATAGGATTCCCCCATTTTAGAGGGGGAATTCCCTTTCCAAACCTCGAACCAAATGAGTCATTAAAGTTCTACAACTACTTTGAGAGAAAATATTGAAATGAAATTAACATGCTAAAGATGCAGTTTGAGTCTCATTCCTTCTTTAATTACATATCTTTTCTCAGAAAAAGTTTGTGACAATGAAGGAGTATGAGAAAGAAAAGAGGAAGAGAATAGACAAAATGGAAGGAATTGGGAATACATGAATTGTATTCGTCAATTCAAAACAAATATAAAAATAAAAAAAGCGGTTCAAAGAGTAAAAAAAAATCATTGGTGATGATGACGAGTTTATGCCACGTGAAGAAGAAAATGAGCATATGGATTCAAACGAGGATGAAAATGGGTATGTGCCTTGTGAGTTTTTGAATGTGTAAATGTTTAGTGATGTAGATGTTAATTAGTTGATTGTGTGAATTTTTGTTTGATACTTTCCATTATCATGCGTGCATTAATACTTCAATATTTCAAATTTGAATCGCTCGGTTTAGTTAGCCATAATAATACTTAAATTGATGTGATGAATTATATTCTTATTTTTATAGTTTGTTCTCCCTTTATGTGCTAATCTTTTTAGGAATTCTTGTTTGCCATTAGTAATCTTTTTAGCTTTTCATCATCTTGCGAAAACATTATTAATATCTTTATCTTTATATTATGAAATATAAATTTACTGACATTTTTTTTTAATTCATAGATGGGAACCATGGATAAGAGTTGGATTGATTTTCGCAACCGATGTTCAAAAGAATACATTAATGGGATTGAAGGGTTTCTTAACTATGCATATTCAAATAAAAACTTTGAGACAACGAAAATCTATTTCCCCTGTAAGAGATGTGCAAATCGAGTGTACCACGCCCGACAAACTATGAGAGATCACCTTGAGATCCATGGTTTCGACAAGACATATAAGGTTTGGATTTTTCACGGAGAAACTTTTGGCGGTGTAAGCAGCGATATAAATACTTCACGGGATGATATGTTAGTTGATGATATACCTATACCTATTGAACTGAGTGCTCGAGATAATATGGTCACAATGGTTCAAGAGGGAATAGGTGTTTCCCACGCGCATGACAATATGCGTGAGGAGGAATATAACACCGAAGATGTCTTTGAATCCGACGGAGATGTTCCATAGTACTATACTCTTATGAAAAAGGCTCAATGCGACTTCTATGAAAATTGTCCACCTGGGATTACCGAATTGTCATTTGTTGTTCAACTCTTGCAAATGAAGAAACTTCATGGTTGGACAAATTATTCTCTCACGGATTTATTAAAATTTTTGGGGAGGATGTTTTCGCATGCTAGAATTCCTAAGTCTTACTACCAAGCCAACAAGCTAAAAAAAGACTTGGGATTCAAGTACGAGACTTGGGATGCATGCCCAAATAACTGTATATTGTTTCGTAATGAAACCGAGGGTCTTAAAAAGTGTGGCATATGCGGATCTTCTCGATATAAAGATGATGACTCAAGTATTGATAGTGTCCATGGTCCGAAGGTAGCCGTGAAGAAAATGATATACTTCCCTTTGAAATTGAGATTGCAAAAATTATTTTGGTCATCCTATTCAGTGCCTCTAATGAAATGGCATGCTGAAGAAAGGATCGACGATGGTGTAATGAGACATCCCGCTGACTCTCCTGCTTGGAAAACTTTTAATGAGAAAAACCCTTCTTTTGCGAGGGAGATTCGAATGTTAGACTTGGGTTAGCTGCTAATGGATTTAATCCGTTTGGTAATATGAGCATTAAGCACAGTACATGGCCAATTATCCTCATTATTTACAATTTACCTCCGTGGTTGTGCATGAAGCAACCTAACTGTAATACCCCGTACTTTTGACTATATTTATTTTTGGGATTAATTAATTAAATGCGTATTAATTGGAAATTAATCCGGGTTATAAATACTAACGAGATGCGAGTTGGTATTTGATTATGTGCATACATGTTTTGATATATGTATTTGGTATTATAAAAGTCGTCGTGAGATTTATATACGGCATTTTAGAAATTTTGTTGAGACGCGTGGGACCGCCACGTCACGGTGTAATATTTTGATTATAAAAAGTGAATTTAAAATCTATAAACCGTATGGTCGTTTTGAGTGCACCAACGCGTCCGGAAGGGTCGAGATAGTCAGAAAACACTACCCGGGGGTGTAGTTCGGATTCCGGGGTATTTTTAGGCCATACCGGCAACTTAAAGGGTATTTTGGTAATTTTACATTTTGAGGAATTAAAAGTGACGAAAATTAGGAGTCTTAATCTGATTGATTATTGACCCACTAAACCCACTATCCAACCCACTTTAACCCTTTAAGCTACGGAGGTTATCAATTAGGTTTCCAAGTTCCCCAAAACAAACCCTAGCCACCTTAAGCCACCATTGAAGAAGGAGCTTGGAAGAGAGGAAATTCTGCAGAAAAACTCCATCAAACCTACATCAAAATCAGAAATCGAACCAAGGCAAGTGACTTTATTCCATTTAATTTCAGAGAATGTCTTTTCCATGTTAGAAATTGAAGAATATCAATTGTTCTTGAAAGATAATGAAAACCCATGTTAATTGAACTTAGAACTTGAAATCTTGAGGAGGATTTGCATGTAGAATGATAAGTAGATGTTCCTACTGATGATATTTATGATTGGGTGAAATTTAAAACGTATTTTATTGGGTTAATTCATGATTCAAAAAGTTATGGTTCATGTTCTTGAAATAATTGGGGGAAAAAGTGTAGAGATTTATATTTTGATTGATGTTAGAGAGATTTAATCCTTGAAAACATGTTAGGAGATGACTTGAATATGTTTAGGATGAATTAGATACCCTAAAACGTTGTTGGGATGAACTTTGGAAGAGATTAGAAGTGATAAAAATGGATGAAAACAAATTGGGGAAAAATCTGGGCCGAAACTGGTCAGTCGTTAGAAGCAACCCCCAGGTCGTTCGAACGAGCTTCTAACGAGTTGACCAGTCGCTGCTAACGAGAAGGGATTTCGTTCGATATCTCGTTCGAACGAGATATCGTTAGAAGGTACAGTTCGTTCGAACGAACTGGAATCTCGTTCGAACAGCCTCGTTCGAACGAGACTTCTAACGAGTTGACAGAGGAATCTCGTTCGAATAGTCTCGTTCTAACGAGACTTCTAACGAGTTGACAGTTTGGTCCTTTTTGGACTGTTTTGATTTTTGGAGTTCCGTAAACTTGTTCGAGGAGATAGATAACCTTCCTTTGATGATG
Organism: Sambucus nigra; assembly: GCA_949130495.1. NCBI lineage: Eukaryota > Viridiplantae > Streptophyta > Magnoliopsida > Dipsacales > Adoxaceae > Sambucus > Sambucus nigra. The sequence goes on from OX422221.1 coordinate 45,030,513, forward strand.
TAAGGATAGATTTGTGACCTTTGGGTTATTACGAGGAGTAAATTTATATACGAGATATTTAATTCAATGAACCATTTGGGTTGAGACGTGAGTGTCTACTACGATGTGAGAATTAATTATGGCGAGTATGATTACAAACCGGAATAGTATAAATTGTGATTATCATAAGTTGGTACGAGAATACGATATGTACTACGATTAAACTACGGTGATTACTAAGATGCGTGTATACTTAGTATTGATATAGTATTTGTGTGTATGACATACCTACCATACTTGCTATCACGGGAGGTTTGCGTTCGCTTAGGACCCTCTAATCCTTGTGTGCCTACGGGGGGGGGGGGGGGGGGGGATTTAGACTGGTACCTCGATGAACATAGGTCATAGAAAGACTTATTGGGATATTAATAAGTCCGCTGATCGTGGGAGCGTAGGTATGTGCGTGACCCATGTGATGTGACTGTGTTCGCCTCCATTGATTGTGATGTTGTTATCTGTGAACTATTCCTGAGAGATTCGGAATATGTAATCCTTATGTACGTGATGTACCGGGATGGATAGCAGAGTATGTGTTCACCACAGCTTAGTTCTCGGGGTGCTTGTATTGTATATTTATGATGTGAATAATATACACTTAAATAATAAGAACCTTCATGTTATTGTTGTGGATATAATTACGGTATTGTTTCGGGAAATATAACGAGTTAACTGATAGTGATATATATTGCATATTGAGCATCTGAGTTTACGTTAAACCTCTACTTAATTACGAGCGTTATTATGTTAAATAGAACCGAGTAATAAGGGTAGGACCTATGATAGTCTAGCTAGATATGTTGTCACTTAGCTAGTAGTTTGTATCACTCTAGATGGGTATTTACGTTAGGAGTGCACAGTTAGACGAGAGGTGAGAATATCATGTGAGTGCACGTCCTAACATGTACTTTGCATTTAATGTTTTAAATGTTTTTAAAGCACTTGCAGGTTTTAAAATATAACTCCACATTCGGGCTCTGACCCGTTTGCTTTTCAAATCTTTTTCTTTGTAAAACCATTTTAGGTGCCCAGCCACAAGGACACCAAGCATAGGATTCTCATTCTGATGACGAGCTGTAGCTGTTTGTGGGAGCTACAGGGATTTGCTTGTAGACGCTTCTATCACTTGGATTCCAGATTCATTATCTATCAGTTGTAGGGCATGTTGCCCATTTCCATTAGAGACATCTTTTACATTTCAGTTTTCAGACTTTGGCATGTATTGATTCAGTATTTAGTTTACTTATCAGTTGTGGGATTGTTGTGAGGAGTTTTCCTCCAGACTTTAATTACCTTATGTGATGGTTATTCTTTTACTTCAGTATGGTGAATGGTGTTATTTATTTCTTCATTACACTTGTTGCATATTAATCAGACTTTAATTAAAATTTGGCACTTACTTTTTAAATACTAGGTGGTTAGTAATCTTTAAAATGTTTTCGACAGTGATGCTATTAACTGGACCAACTTAACATTTTGAATTAATTTAATAAAGGAGTAGCTACCCGGTATTTAATTAGTCGGGGTGTCACACTAACTTGATTTTGTTTATTCTTATAGATGGACCAAAAGGACCCACAGATAAGATCGATGTATTTTCAAAGCCATTGATTGATGAGTTGAATTATCTATGGGTTGATGGTGTACGCACTTACGATGCGTCAAGTAAGGAGTTCTTTCAGTTGCATGCATCGTTCTTGTGGACCATTAATGATTTCCCCGCTTATGCGATGTTATCGGGATGGAGCACAAAATGTACATTTTCTTGTCCTTGCTATAACGAAGACCACTAGTCAATGCGATTAGATAATGGTAAGAAGTTCTGTTATTGGGGTCATCATTGATTCTTAGACTCGCATCATAGGCTTCGTAGGCAGAATGCACCATTTAATGGGAGGGTAGAATTATGTCCAGCCCCACTTAAACTTTTAGGCTTACAAGTATTTCAACATTTGAATGATCTTGACGTTGAATGTGAATATAAGATGGAAGATGTCTTTAGAAGGAGGGAAAGAGAGGCGTTAGAAAAAAGTAAACAGGCCGTTCCAAAATGTAGATTTAGTTGGAAAAAGAAGAGCATATTTTTTGAATTTCCATACTGGAGGATAATCTTATTCGCCATAATATTGATGTAATGCATATTGAGAAAAACGTCTGTGATAATGTCCTGTTTACATTGTTGGGTACTAAATGGAAGACAAAAGACAATTTACAGGCTCGAAAAGATCTTAAAATTTTGGGTATTAGATCAGAGCTTTATCTCAACCAGGAGGGTCAAATTTACAGTACCTTCCCCCAAGAGAGTACATAATGAGTAACAAAGAGAATGAGATTTTTTAAAAGTGTTACAGAATGTTAAAGTTCCTGATGGCTACTCTTCGAACATTTCACAGTGCGTGGACATGCAAGAAAGAAATATTTCGAGGTTAAATAGCCATGATAATCATATTTTAATGCAACAATTACTTCCAATAGCAGCGCGAAGGGTATTGCCCAATCATATTGTCAAAGCCTTGATTGAATTAAGAACTTGCTTTGTGATATTGCGCTCAAAAGTAGTTACCGCAGCTGATTTGGAAAAGTTTAAAGATTGGATGGCCCTTACACTTTGTAGCCTTGAGAAGATATTCCCTCCGAGTTTCTTTGATGTGATGGAACACTTGCCTATACATTTGTCGGACGAACTCTTAATTGCTGGCTGTGTCCTTTACCTTTGGATGTATCCGATTGAAAGGTGCCTAAACACTTTAAAAGGCTACATTGGTAATCGGGCTCATCCTGAGGCCTCGATTGCCAACTCTGTTATTCTTCAGAAATGCATGACTTTTTTTTCCCAGTATGTGGATGTGGAAACTAAATCTAACCGACCGGCTAGAAATGATGATTGAGGGCATATAAATGGTCGTACAATTGGGAAAAAATTTCAATTTGAACTTGGTTCTGTAATGTATATACAAGCTCATCGGTACGTTCTTACCAACACCGAGGCAGTGGCACCATTTGTTGAGTAACTTTTATTATAAGTATTTGGTGTTTTTGACAACCATTTTTATATTTTTTGCGGAATTGACTTATGGCTATTTGTTTACTTGTAGAAAGCATCTCGCGGAACTTTTATCAAAGTATCCTCAAGATTCACAAAAGCATCGTGTTAGTCGTCTTCACAACGATGAGTTCCACAAATGGTTTAAGGATTATGTAAGCGAAAAATATCATAACTAATAGTTGAATTATGAATAAATATATACTTTTCTATTGACATTTACTTTAATATACTATAGGTTAATAAATTGGCACGTGACAGTGTGCAAGTATCCGATGAAATCAAATGCTTGTCTTTAGGTCCTTTTAAGGATGCGGTCAGATTCAACACTTATATTGTTAGCGATTTTAGATTTCGAACAAAGAGACTTGATAGGGGAAAGAAAACTCAAAATAGAGGAGTTTTTATAAAAGCCGAACAAATGAGTTATTCTATCCGAAAGGATAAAAGCCCCATTGTGGGTGATATTACATACTATGGGGAACTAACGGACATTATTGAAGTTCGGTGTCTTAATGGCATGAAGTTTGTGTTATTCAAGTGTGATTGGGTTGAAAATCGTATGGGTACAAAAGTTGACGAGTTTAACTATACGCTAGTGAATTTCAAGCATTTGAAATGTAAGGATGATCGAGAGAGTAACGAACCTTTCATACTAGCATCCCAAGAAGAATAAGTATTTTATGTGCAGGACCCTATCGATACAGATTCGCATGTTGTTGTTCCCATAACACCAAGAGATAAATTTGATAGGTACACGACAGTTCAAAAAGATGGAGAAGAATTGTTGCTTACTGGAGATGAGCCATTTGTCATGCAAAATTTGAATGAAGATTAAAACTTACGGTGGGTGAGGGATGGAGATGGATTAGTAGTTGACACTAGTGTGGTTCAAGCTAATGATCATGAAGATGTAAATGCAGATGAAGACGAAGATGGAGATGAAATTTAGAGGGACAATGCTTGAGGGAGATATAGTCCTATACTAGTTATTTTTGTTTTTGAACTGGAGCATTTGTAGTTTGGTTTTGTATTGATAGTTATGGGTATTTTATTCAAAACTAATCACCATTATCATCTTTTATCCAAAACTAGTTATGGGTTTTTGAACTTGGAGCATTTATTTTTTTGTATACTTCTTAATGTGTGCTTTATATTGTCAATATGTGGCTTGCATCTTCTCTACTTAAACTCACCCTCTTCATGAGCTTCCCCCCCCCCCCCCCCCCCCCCCAATGTTTTAGGCATATGAATGGAAGTTTTGCGTCGGTCCTCTAACTCGTTTCTTGGAAGATGAACCTATTAAAATGTACATACAATGAAAATATCAACCAATAAAATAATTTTAGTGATACAAGACATTATATGCAAAAAATACCAAGCAATATGCAGAACTGGGGACTACATTTTATATTGCAAATACCAATTCATTCATAAAAATTATATACATCAAGTATTGGGGAGAGCTAAAAACTATATCCATCAAGTTATATGCAACAAATACCAATCCATAACTTGGGCAGAACATGCCACACTATGTGAAAACACAAATGCCTGAGAATCTTTGAATTCAAATCAGTTAATAGCAGTTAATCTCAACTCAGTGCATTCAAATCAGTTAATACTAGTTAATACACAAATGCTTGAGTAATCTTTAAAAACACAAAGGCCCAAGGAATAAGCTAATAGATAATACTAAAACACAAAACAAAAACAAGCTAAAAATAAGTGGTGTGTGTATGCAGTAAGTACCGTGGACTGATGGCATGAAGTCATAAAGTTGTTCCATAGCAATGCTGCAATAAGGCTGCCACTTCCACTCAATACTCAAATATGTGTCCCATATTTGATTAAAAATAAGACTTTTAAATAGAAGGAAAAAAGGTAACTGCGTCATTATATGTTGTAGATTGCCAAAAAAATCAGTTTATCGCCACCAGTGATTTCTTTTTTACAGTAACCAAGCAATGTAAAGATCCCATTATTAATAGTATCAACTGAACATTTAATAACAATAAGAGACCTTTGTCTATATAACGAATTTACTAGAACTATATTATACATCCCTAATTCAATTTAATAATAACAAAGCCTCTCTCTCTCTGTAGTACAAGTTACCCCCAGTCCAAATAAATTAGTTCCAAATGTTTATCATAGAGAATTCCACTCAGTTGAAAATATCTTGTCCACAGATATCACAAATATGAATGATTAAGGGAGTTACTTATCTCAAATTTCTCAATCTAAAAGTATTTCTCCTAGAGGCAATATATCCAACCTTATGGTAAGTATAGAGGACTTAATTCAGTTTGCCCACACTATTGCTTCTAGGATCCAAACCTCTGCCATCTCAGACCCAGGGGATAAAGTGTTATGCTGCCATGAAGGTGTGGGATTTCTTTCATAATCTTCTTGGGGTTCCAGTTCAGAACACTTTAATTCATCTCCGTCTTAATGCATGTTGGCTTTCGGCGAAGCGAAACACTTTAAAAGGTATCCTCATGAATATCATTCCTCCTATTATATGTTGGGAATTATGGAAGGCTAGGAATAAATTTCTCTTTGAAGATGTTGACCCAAATCCAATCTGCATCATTAATTATGTTTCCTTTAGGCATGTGTTCACTGAGATTTATTTCCTGGTTAAGTGGGATCCCCCCCCCCCCTCTCTCTTATGGTTGGTGGAAGTTAAACACTGATGTAGCTCTATTGGCAACCCAGGCCATGCTGGATTAACTAGAGATCATAGAGGTATCTTTTTTTCAACCTTCTCTTACTATTATGGCCATGCCTCTAACAATTTTGCGGAATTCAATGCTCTGGTTAATGGCATTCATATGGTGAAGAATCTAGTATGCACTTGTCTTATTGCGGAATTGGACTCAGAATTTATTGTCAAGATTATGATAGGGTCTATCAAGGTCCCTTGGAACCTATCTTGTTTAAAATATGAAGTCTGGGTGATTTTTTTTATCAATAATTATCTCCACAACTACATTGAATCTCCAGAACAACCAGATTTTACCACTGACATTATTTTTACAGCCTTGTGAGAAATCTTTGCAGCTTCAACCATAGGTTAGGCTCTAAGAGAGACAAAAAGGGATCTTATGCATATTACTCAACATTTGGTCCTCCTAGATGATGACTTTTTTGCTGCTCCTCTTATATTCCACACTATGAGGTTTATCATTTAGAAAAAGGGAGATGAGAGTGGGTGATACCTTTGGTTCTAGATCTTTTGAGTCTTCTAAAAAGAGGACCTTGCATTCTCAATTATTGTTTATGGCTTAACTTATTATCAGCGGGAACATATTTCCCTTGTTCCTTTTTCTTTTTGGCAATAAAATACTTGAGCTTCCTATCAAGGCACTTAGAAAATAGTTGGAGTTATTCAAAGAAAGGGGGATGATGTCCTAATTTGTCCTCATTGTCTGAAGCATACCAAGGCAGGGGTCCTTGATGAAGAGCATAATCAGGTAAATTTGTGGCTCTTGGGGACAATGCACTAACATCAATAATCATAGATTCATCGGGACTTAATTCTTGGGCCTTAATATTATCAATGTGATCTTGTATCTGTATAACTTTGGTTTTCTTGTTGGGGCTTGACTCTTTATAATAATTTTCATTTGGATATTCTAATAATTCTCATTCTTCCTTATCTACTTCTGTGTGACCTTAATCAATATAATTTAATTGATCATCTTCTACTTCTTGATGGTGTACCACTGCTATATTACTGATGTCTTATTGATCCAAGTTTGTGGCCTTCTTTTCAGTTGTTGAATTCTCATTCACCAATTGATCTTCTTGCCTAGGGGATTGGTCTTGGATTACTACAATGTGATTTTCTTCTTGAACAAGATCTGGGGATTTCTGAGCTATATGATTAATTAGACCCACGTTAAAAGCTGTTTTGAGCGAGAATGTTTTAAATAGCTGCATTATGACTTCCATGGATGAAAGACACATACAATAACCTATAGTTTGCCACTAGAGGGGCTTTTTCTCTATGGTTCTTAATAAAATAATTAGTTTGTTGAGAAAAAAATAAAAAATAAAATAACTGTTGATCTACTTCAATTCTAATTTGTCATTTTTTTATATACACGAAGAACAGAAGACTCAAGTGGATCGAACCCAAGAGCAGGATATTCTCTATTCTGGTGGACGTAGACAGTGTGCTTATCCATTTCAAGATCATTATCCATATCTGCTCTATCTAGGATCAACCACAGAAGATCAAATCTCGATAGAAGGGCTGGAGGGAGGCTAATGTTCTCAGCTGGAGTTCTCCTTAGGTCATATCTTCCCTAAGCAGGATTAGCAGCGGCAAAGACATCAGTTCTTGCATTCAATGATGTAGTGATCCTAGCCTTGGCTATGCTAACAGTTCTTGCATTCAATTTGTTCTTCCTCATCCCCTCTAAGTTCATACTCCTCATATTTTTTCTTAAAATGGGAGACAGACATATCCTCCAAGTATGTGTCCGCAATAAGGCCTGCTCACATTGCTCTAAATCCAGTGCAAGGAATAGGAAGAAAAATCCCAGATAACTCAACAACATCACCTGGTGCTACCTTTCTTATAAGTTCTCCCCTGAAATGAATAGTCATTGATCGTGGAATATGGACTTTGGGGACATGATCAACCAACTCCTGAATTTTAGCCTCTTGAAACTTCAAATACTTAGATGCTCTGTGTTGAAGAATGAGGTTTCCTTTGGTGAGATTTGCTCTACAGCAATTGGATGGGCACTCAAATAGAGGCATAAAGACTCTAGCAATTATTTACTGGTAAATCTCAAAGCCACACTCTTCACGCGTATACAATACTATATGCATCAGAGGCTTGACGTCTGAGCAACGCATCACAATACTCGATATCCTGATAAGTTGGCCAATATATGTAGCCTTGACCTCCCTGATTGTGTATGGATGCCCCTTTGAAGATGCTCTAATATAAACTTCATAGAAACACTTAATTTTTTGTGGCATCTTCTGCCTAGGATCAGAACCATCTGTATTTTCAGTCCCTTCATCTGCCCTCAGTGTCATCAAGATATCCTAATCATCATTCGGAAGGGCCTCTGTTGGCTCTAGCATGAGCCCATCAATGGCATCTGCAAATATTCCAATATACTGACGAGACGTAAGTGGAGGTTCAAAGAGGGAGTTAAGGGAGAGATTCAATATAGGTCCATTACGAAGAAATATTAGTTTATAGAAACTAAAATCATGCCTAATATTTAATATTGGGACACATACAGTAACCCATAGATTAAAATATCTAAGAAGAATCTCAAGAGATTGAATATATCAAATTATATTTAAGTATTCAAAATAAGGCAATCAAACTCACAAGGCCACATGAATCGATCAAGTGGTACCGACATCGTTCCTATCACCAAAACTGAGACGAGAAACTCTTAAAGCTTGATGATCATCCAAACACAATTACACAGTCAAACACCTACGTTATAATCAGAAACCAATCATTAAGGTGAAAATAAACTCAAAATTAAACCATAAGTTGGAGTTATGCGAGAATGCGTAGTTCCTCAAAACAGGACAAATCACAAGGCTGATTTGATGGAAAAACAAGTCAGCCTAGATTAAAACTGATTAAAATGAAACATATAGACCACTCTTTATATCTGTGTGTCTCATATGAAATGATGTATTTTTTTTCGACTATGAGACATTCATTAAAATACTTTTCATCACCTCTCTTCACGTAAATAAATGAATATTAAATTGACAACATGCATCAAAACGATGTAGTAGTTTTTTATGATATTGGTTCATAAATTTTAGTTATACAAAGAGTTATTGGGATATGAGGCTGCAATAGTTAGAGCACTACAAGTTACCAATGACTGAAAGTCTATCAGAAGCATGAATAACAAGACCAAACTTAATCTTGTAAACTGAATGTATAGGTGTTCATTATAATGGAGAGTTATTTATATGATCCATGATTAGTGTTACGGGTGTGGTTAATTTTTTTTCAATTACTTATTGCTAATCATAATTGCTTATTTTATTTTACATTCGCTAAGCTCTACCCCACTCATCGCGTTGGTTTTCATCTAGTGTGATATATAAATGAAATGTAACTTTTTGATACGATAAATGAAAATATACAAATCCATGATGTTGAAGCGGCGTCGACGTCGTTTGACTATGTCTGACCTCATAGCCGAGGAAAGCCCACTCGAGAAGCAACCACTCGCAGCTCCAGTGGGAAATGATTTAGAGAGGACACCCCAAATTAGTTTCGTTCAGCATAACATACGGGGCAATGGAACTAGAGAGATGCAACAACTTTCCCCAAATATTGGATTAACATCCCAGTCACAAAATACACACCGCAACTCAAGGGCTTACGTTTCTTTATTTCAAACACCTACAGATCAACTTTCCCCAAATATTGAGCAGATTAGTAATTCAGTTGGAAATGTAAATCCTCTATCAAATGAGATGGCTTTAGATGGCAAGGATCTCACAGGTATGATATGTTATACAATGCAGCGTTTGTATATCTCCATTTGTATTACTTTTATGTTTATATTCATATTGAACAAGATGTATAAACATTATTTATCAAATTTTTGTTCAGGTACAATGACTACCCTTACTAGTAAAAAAATGGTTAGAAAGGGGACAAGGCCTTGGCTCTAATGGAATGATAACAAAAAGAAGATATTGGAATGGAATGAACTTTGTCAGCTAGTTTGTAAACTTGAAAGTAAATTGCTGTCACATTTAGGTTATTATGCAAGGTGTGGAAATTTATTTCCATTAACAATGTTGGATTGGAGTGAGGCGGATGAGGAAGCACTTGATAATATTTGGAAGGAAGTGAAGGTAACTTATTAGTTTGATTTATTTATTTGTTCCGTTGTACATTAGTTTGTCAAGTTTTAACTAATTTATTCTTTTTGTTCTTAGAATAACACAAATGCACCAAAAGGTTTTAAACAAATCTGCTTTGCAAGGATGGGACTTACGTGGAAGCAATGGAAGCATCGAGTGAAGGTGAATCACTATAAAAAGTTTCAAACAGAGGAAGAGCGGTTGAGTTATACGCCTGAACGAGTAAAAAAAGATCAGTGGCCTGAATTGGTGAAATACTGGGGTCTAAAGAAGATTAAGGTATAAATATCACATTTAATTAAGAATTTTATACCTACATTCTTCTTCACTAGTATCATAATTTTTATTTTTATTTATTCAAATATTTAGGATATTGTCGATCAAAACACTAAGAACCGTGAAGTTGAATGTTCTTACTCAAGGACGTGACGAAAGCCACATGCTAAAATAGCTAAGGAGGTTGGAATTTTTATTATTATAAATTTTCTGATTTTAATAGAAGAGTGTTAATATATATACATTGTTTTTTTTCAGAGGATAGAACAGGGGGAGCCCGTCGACAATATTAGCATGTGGAAAGCCACTCAAGCTCCAAATAATAAACCTTTCAGTGTTGAAGATGGATCATTTGATAGAGCGGTATGTATAAATATTAATTCGTAAGAGGTACTTGAAAGATTTATTTAATATTTGTTATAAATTGTGTTCTTGAAAATTATTTTATGTTCATTAATAATAATATTAATTCAATTGGTAGAAAATACTTGAAAGACGACCAGAAGAGCAACAAAATGACCCAGAAGTGCGGAACAAGATTTTTACTGATGTAGTAGGATATGGAGGGCATGGGTATGCTTTACTAAATGGAGAAGGTATTAGGCCAATGTCGACAAAAGCATGTTCATCTCAGTTATTATTGGAGCAAATTAACCAGTTAAAGAAAGAAGTTGAAGATCGAGAGACTCGACATCGACAGGATCTTGAAGAGTTAGAGATTCGCAACCAACAAGCTTTATTACAGATGAAGAATGATATGCAAAGTGAAATGCAAAGTTTGTTCCAAAGTTTTACCCTTTAGCATGCTTCCACTACCTCAACGATTCAGTCCGACTAGGTAATACAATATAATTCATACATATAATTACTTATATATATATAATGGAAAATTCTCTCGTTTAAAGTTAAATTTTCAATGGTGGTGGTGAAAATTTGTAATCGTGGTGAGAATTTATTATGGTGGTGGTTAAAATTTTCTGTTGTTGATGTATATCATTCTTAGAATCAATTTTGATGTTTAAAACAGGTTGGCTACCTGTGGTTTTCACGAATAAACAATGGAGACTGCCGAATTTAAAAAAAAATAATAATAGTTGGATATTTATATTGTTAATGATGAAAATATACTATATTGATTCATTTTGCACATTCTATTGTTGACGAGGGGTATTAATTCTGACATAATCGAAACTATATATTTTTTTTGTGCAGGTGACAATTTTTGTAGAACATGCAAATATTAATTAGTGGTTTTGAAGGTCGTACGCTTCAGTGTTGCGAAATTAGTTTGATAAAAGCATTTCGTGTTTGGAGTATTAATAAATTGATGTATTTTTGTTGTTAATTCAAATATTTGAACTTAGTATTATAATTCTTATTTTGATGAATATTTGGAGATGGTTGTAAGAACTCTACTTATTGTTGAATGAAAATTCTTCGTTCTGTTGGTTGAAAATCATCTTATGTATTACATTTTATGATTATTAGTTATTTGTTTTGTTTCAAATGTAATTCAATTCTATATTAAACTTTAGCAGTATATTTTATTCTCCACAAAATATTGGTGCAAAAATTTTACGATCCCTTCACCTGTTTTGGGATGGATAAAACTATCACAAAAATATATTAAAGATGGCTATGTTGTCGTCTCAAAAAGGTCTTTTAAAATAGTAATCTTTTGAGACAGATTAATTTTCGTTTAAAAAATAATCTTTTGTGACAGCTCTTGTGCCGTCTCAAAAGGGTCATGTAAAATGAGGACCTTTTGAGACGGATATGTTCCTGTTTCAAAAAACTCTTTTGAGACGGCTATGGCGTCACAAAAAGTATTTATAACCCCCTATCAAAAAGATCCCACCTATCCGTTCCAAATAGGGTCACAAAAAGTATTTGAGATGGATAAATGATCTTTTAGGACTGCTAGGCCACTGTCTCAAAAGCTACTTTTTTGTAGTGTTCGCAACCAGCTCGAATGCGTCAAAGGAATTCTCGCTCCCCAAAGCAAGAGGCGCCCTGGCCCTCCACTCCACGTTCTCCCAGTCATCAACAGTCAACCATTCCCTATGCGCTGTAGTGCTCACAAAGGCAGCCATTTCTTAGACATCGAAATGCTAAAACGATTTGCAGAGGAAAATCACAGAAAGAAAGAAAACAAGAAGCTGTGAAAAATGAAGGGAATTCCCCCCTTTATATAGGATGTCAAAGGTCATGCCGATCGGCATTGACCCCCCAACCACCGATCTACACTTCCTCTTTACCTTCTCGAGGCAGTCCAAAAGTCCTTGCCACTACCGAATGGAACCCTCTGCACCATGCCGATCGGCACCCCCTTAATATTTCGTACAAAAATTCCCAGAAAATACTAGCAAATCCTAAAAAATCCTCAGAAAATTCCTAAAAATCCCCAAAAAGATTTAGAAGATTTTCGCCCCCAACGAAACACTCAATAGGCAAGTGAATTCCCTCCCGACAACATCTCCGGAGAATCTCTAAGGATCACCTCCTATACCCCAAAGGTCTCAAACCTCACCGAGTAATACGTCCAATACCTGGACCCCCTAATCACTTCACTAGTGGAATTTTGGCTATCCTTCCATAAAATATCCAAAATCACAAGGATTTCCCTAGCCATCGCCTCCCCAGCTCAAATTAAGATCACAAGGAGATTTTCCCCGACAGAATTCTAAAGAATCATTCTCCCCAAGTAAAGTCTCAAAAAGACACAAGGATTTCCCTAGTAATCGGCTCCCCAACTCATTCACAATTCTCCAGCGGAAACCAAAATCCAATATTTATCCTCTCTTAGGTCATAATTGACCTCGGTCTTGGATCGTCACCTTAGTTAGGTCAAAATTGGCCTTGATCCTCGGTACTCACCTCTCTTAGATCAGAATGGACCTCGGTCTTGGATCGTCTCCTTAGTTAGGTCAGAATTGATCTTGGTCCTCGGTCCTCACCTCTCTTAGGGCAGAATTGACCTCGTTCTTGGATTGTCACCTTAGTTAGGTCAAAATTAACCTCGGTCCTCGGTTGTCACCTCTCTTAGGTCAGAATTGACCTCGGTCTTGTATCATCACCTCAAGCCCGTAAAATTAGCTTCGACCCATAGAATTGGTCATCTCAACTTAAGCCCGTAGAATTGGCTTCGACCCGTAGAACTGGTCACCCCAACTTAAGCTCGTAGAATTGGTCATTACAATTTAAGCCCGCAGAATTGGCTTCGACCCACAGAATTGGTCATCTCAACTTAAGCCAACATAATTGGCTTCGACCCGCAGAATTGGTCACCCCAACTTCATCCCGCAGAATTGGCTTCGACCCACAGAATTGATCTTCTCAACTTAAGCCCACAAAATTGTCTTTGACCCGCAGAATTGGTCATCTCAACTTAAACCCACAGAATTGGCTTCGACCCATAGAATTGGTCATCTCAACTTAAGCCCGCAGAATTGGCTTTGTCCCGTAGAATTGGTCACCCTAACTTAAGCTCGCAGAATTGTCTTCGACCCATAGAATTGGTCACCCCAACTTAAGCCTAAAGAATTGGTTTTGACCTACAGAATTGGTCATCACAACTTAATCCCACAGAATTGGCTTCGACCCATAGAATTAGTCACCTCATCTTTAAGCCCCTAGAATTGACTTTGACCCGCAGAATCGGTCAATCTCTACTTAAGCCCGCAGAATTGGCTTCGACCTGCAGAATTTGTCATCTCTACGTAAGCCCACATAATTGGTTTCGACCCGCAGAATTGGTCATCTCTACTTAATCTCGGAGAATTGGCTTTGACCCGCAGAATTGGTCATCACAACTTAAGCCCGCAGAATTAGCTTCGATCCACAGAATCGATCACCCTCATCTTCAAGCCCTTAGAATTGGCTTCGACCCGCAGAATTGGTCATCCCCATCATGCTCCTTAGGTCCTTATAATCGACCTCAACCCTCTGAATTGGTCATCCTTGTTCCTTAGGTCCTCATAATTGGCCTCGACCCTCTGAATTGGTCATCCTCATTCAAAAGGCATTATGCGATGTCTATTCGACGGCTATTATTTGTTCCAAACTCACTCGTCGAGGGAATCTGTAGACACCCCATTCTATTACCCCCTAAACACTCCCTAGGTCCCTAGCACCTCCCTTCATCACTACAAACCTAGGTCATACCCCAAGTACTAACCTAAAAGCCATCGGGCACTCCCGGTCTCCATTTGACTAAAAAGCCAAACTCTTTAGCTCAACCGAGACTAAATGAATCTTCAAAGGGAACTGAACCCCCTTTCCAATGGTCCATCCCGTGTGCGATTCTGACTTTCCATGCGGATGAACCACACATTTTCCTTAAAACTCGATCAAGACCGGATGCTCATGGGCTCCGTTTGACCTAAGTCAATTGTTCAACTCGACTAAGACTGAATGAATCTTCAAAGTTCACTGAAACCCCTTTCCAACGGTCTGCCCCGTGTGCAATTCTGACTTACAATACGGAGGAACGATCCGTTTTACTTCGAGAGGCCACAAAATGTTTCTAGGTCCCGGTTGACCAAGGTTAACTCCTCGAACCGGATAAAACTCTTTGGAATGTCAGAGTACATATCTTAACCTTTCCAACGGTCTACCTCATGTGCAATTCGGACTTACCATGCGGACGAACGATCCATTTGCGTCCGATGATTCCCTGTTCAAAGGACCGATGAGCGCTTCCGAGCCACATTTTACCCAAAGTCAACTCCTGAACCCAGGAGCAATCCAAAGGACTTTCTAAGGTCTCTAAATTATCTTTCCAACGGTCTACCCCGTGTGCAATTCGAATTAACAGTTTGCGCTCTGTGGCTGATTTTCCAAAAAGGCTTGACAAACACTGCCAAATGGCAGGTCCCAAACCCTGCCTATCGGTAGTGTGCCTAAACACACCTGTCGATTAATAGGATTGGGGCTATGCCCATCGGCAATGACCTGGTCCTATAAAAAGTAGGACTTGTCCTCATTGCAAGGGGGTCTAGATCTGAAAATTATCACTCTCAGTAAATCCAAGAAACCTCTCTCAAAGTCAGCGTGATTTTCACATCTAAAACCCTTTCCAACTTTCAATTTTCATCATCCTTTTCATAAAAATTGGTGAATTCACTACCCTCCATCACCATCTAAGTGCAAGGGTAGCTCTCCAACATTCAAGATCAAGCTCGAGATCTTTAAGAAGGTCCAATTTTTCCAATTCTCTCCTTAAGTTCTCATAGATTCGCATTAACTTGTTTTATTACTTAACACTTTTATCTCTCATCTCACATATCTTAATATACTTTTTATATAGTATTATTGCACGTCTCTTATTTTCATATAAATAAAACCCAAAAAATAAGAAAAAGAGGGCTTGCTCATAAATTCCAAATGGGAATTCTCACACTTTTCTCACAACTAAAACACTTTTTTACACACACAAATAAGAGAAATCCCCGATTGGATTTATGGGATAACCCCACCCCTCATTTTGCATACGAACTGCATGGATTTTGATGCCTCTATAGGCTACGTAGGTGTCTCGGGGTAAAACCCGAGACTCGAGTCTTATTTTTTACTATTTTTTCCATTTTCTATTTTCTCTCAATTCAATTCTCTTAAATCATAAACACACACACACACACACACACACACAAATATATATATATATATATATATATATATATATATATATATATATATATATATTTGTTCTCAGTGGCCTATTATTCCACATACGTTATCGTTCCATAATAACGATCAACACATGGATGATGGCGCAAATCCTATTTTCTAATATTATCTTTACATTCCTATGGATGGCTCGCTTTATCTCTTTCATGGTACAAGTCGATAACTTCTATCTCCACTACATATATTCATGCATACATATCACGGGGAAAATAAAGGAATATAGCAAAAACCCAAGAGAGACAGTAAGGGCGGAATGGGTGCCTAACACCTTCCCATTTTGTAACTTAGCCTCCCGATCCCTTTCGAATCATTTTGGTTTCGTATGCATCAGTATGTCTTTGGAGGTTGTCCTTTGGGATGGCTCCCTTTCTTTTGTCTGTTTTGAGTAATATAGACTGGTGACTCCATCTCTCTTCATTTTTTACCTCATCAATGATGTCGGCCGAAGCGCTCCCAAGAGGGACACGCGGGACCTAGAATCCTCACTCTCCCTCCCGCCACGAGGATCGGGGATGTCCACAGACACTGTCCCTTGTGATGGATGTGGCTACGGTGCTTATGGCTCCTATTGAGACTCCTTCACATTATCCCTGGCCGCTGCTCTCGCCGCTCACTCTCTCCTAGGTGGCATCTGAAAACAGATCGAATGGTATGAGTTCACAGTCAATACAAATATAATAATTGAAGAACGAAATCTTAAATACGTAATCATGAATGCAGTAATAGAGTATAGCGGTAATCTTGTGCCTTTAAGCCAAAGGGTGGCAACGTATCTTCCATCATTTAGGGACATGCTTCCTAATTATAACTTTTGTCTTGGAACTTGAACCATGGAAATTAGTCACTTATTCACCATCACTTTGGAGAGCATTCCCTTATTTAATCTTTCAAAATTAATTAAGAGACATTTACCCTTTATATTCACTTTAAGTTCCTTCTCATTATTCTCCCTTATTTCTCTAGAATTTTATTAAGGTAATCATCTTCATTTTCTCTATCATTCTTATTTCATGACTTGAAAAAATGATTTACCCATTGGGGTACACTGAATGTTCTCCCAATTTGTTATGGAAGTTGACATAACCTTCCTCCAAACTAACTATTCTTATAATTATGCAAATACTTTTATGTAGTCACTACACAATGTACCAAAATACCTAGAGGATGGTTAATGGGATAAATAGGATAAATGGGTTGTATGGATTATAGTTAGGGATCTAAAACCTCAATCTAAAGGCGAGGAAATAAGATATGGTGATTATAATACAGCAAAACCGAGCGTCCATGTAGATACGTTGATAGTTGTTATCGGCTTCTGACGGCAATGCAAAAAACCTTAACTATGACTACACTCAAATAGAGTATAGCGTCCAGTCCGAGTATCGGGAATCCACAGGGAATGTTCGATAGTTTTTAATCGATTTATTCTTTCAAGAATAAAAGTGTAAAAGGTGTTATGGTGTAACGGGGAAAAAGAGAAAAAGTAATAAAAGTAAACAAGAATAATAAAAAGTGTAAGCGACTCCTTTTACACAATGTACCGGACTGGACAACGCATAAAAAGTATTTTTGTTCGAAAACATTTAACTGAGCATATTGAATTAATTATAAACATTGAACATGAAGAGAATTAATCAAACAATGAAAGACTAAACATTTAATAAAAAACCATCACACATGGATTAAATTTGCAGTATCGCTATAAACACTAACGTTAAAATAGAAAATTAAATGCCTAATATTCCAACTTTAATACACGAGGTTTCAATTAAATGCATTTTTACCAAAAACCTAGATTTCAAAGCTCGAGACCAATTAATGATGGAAAGACGACCCTAACATTTAAACTAGCTACTAAACATATTCAAAACAAGATATAAAACTAATTAAGAAAGCAAAAAATAAATTAACTGACAAAAACTAAATACAAAGCAAGGAAATGAAGAACAAAGCAAGAAATAAAGGAAATAAAGAATATATTAAGTAAAGAAGACAATGAATAGTAACAGTACTTACATAAATGGGTTGAAACCTACCTCGAGAGAGAAACTACCAAGGAGAAAAACCTAAAAACTAAACTAAAACGAATTATATAAAAGATCTCTTACAAAACAAATAAAAACTTGTTTATACAATAAGCAGAAAAAGAAATAAAGGAAAAATAAATGAAATAAGCAAAATCGCCCAGTATCTGGTTGGACCGGTTGACCGCGGACAAGGAACCAGTTAATGGGGTCCTTATTTAAGATACCATGCCTTCCTTCGTGAGCAAATGCTGAAATAACGGTCGACCAGGGGCTCAAGGCCGATCTATCGTTGCTCTGTTTTCTTGGGCTTTTGGTTCATAAAAGGGAAGGAGAAGTCCATTACGAAATCGGCTCAAACTTCTTCGTCGAGACTCGAAACGATGTACCGTTTGCTGCCACGCAAAGATAACTCAACAAACTATGCTTTCGTGGGATTCCACTGAGCCAAAGATGAAGTGTAAAATGACTAAAATGCCCTTAAAGTCGAGGCAGACGATGAAACTTCCTCGAAATGCAACTAATTCACACGCTAAGCATTATAATACCTACAAAGCTTAACAATACATCACAAAGCATATAAATATACATAATCGAGATTGTATGATTAACGATCATATATATAGGAATAAGGAACACAAAAGTAATAGAATGCATAAAGATAACAAGCGCAAATATGCAATATTTGTGGCCTATCACACCCCCTAACTTAAATATTGATAGTAACTAATAATGAAACAAAACAAAACCAGTCGCACAGATGGCAGTACAAAATTTATATATTTATGAAAACATAAGTACCACTTTTGTATGGAACACAATTGTGTTTTGCATATGCATTAAGCCATTAAACCCTTAGGTTACCTTAGTTGACGAGTGTTGTCTCGTGAGGGTTTTTAGGGATAAAACCAATAAACAATACATTATTAGAACCCACAAACCGTAACATATTGTATTTTGATTGGGCATGGGGTTTCGTTATGCCCAATCACAATACAAGACAGACTTAACAACGATAAAAAAGATTTCAAATACGTTATTAGCATAGTGAATGAATTCATTCAAAACGCAGTAGTTATTAACAATATAGAATGAACATCATTGAGTTGAAACCTTAAAAGTAGGAGGGAGAGTAATAACATGAAAAGTATGATTTTGCAAAAATTTAACAAATCAGATAAATGTTAGAGTGTGCATATATTTAATCCTCGCTAGTTATTAAACTCAACAAATGAAATCACTTAGAATGGGAGGTAATACATGAGACATGCTGGCATAAAGAGTAAAAGTAAATAGAAACTAGGTTACGCACATGTCACTAATGAAGAACGCTATATATAAAATAATAATATTGTGTAATCTCAATGAAGGATACCGTCATTAAAGGAGGCAAAATGTATTTCCACATATAATCAAAACTGTTAAAACTTTTGAATTGAATTCACCCTAGGATCACATAGGAGTTTAAGGGGTTAAAATGTAGGTTTGGGGCTAAGGTTATGAAACAAAGGGAATATGTGCAGATTCAAAGTTGCTTAAGGTATGAAAACTTGGGATAATGGAAAATTTTGATCAAATTCAAAATTGGAATATAATTTCCATAACAAGTGTTGAATATAATAACGGGGAGAGTGAACAAAGGTTATTGAACACTATATACATAAATCAAACTTGCTCTTTCTCCTGTTTTCTTCTTTTTCTCATCTTTTTCTTTTTCTTTTCTTTTCTCCTGTTCTTTTGTTTTTCACTTCATTTTTTTCTTTTCTTTCACACACTTACATGCTTAATTACAACTACATCACATGAACATCATTCAATCCCAAGTATCATTCCAAACAAAATCATATAAGGTAATATGCATGGTTTATAACTCCAATGTGGAGTTGGTTATGGGATTTAGGGTTATGAAACTAAAGGCTATTTAAGGCTCAAAGGGGTTGACTAGAGAAAACCTACAAGGTGAGGTTAAGGTCAATATGGGTGATATAACATAGATGGCCTATGATTATTTCCTAAGGTTTATGCAATTCTTGAGTCAAAACAACTCTAAAAATCATGATCAAGTAATACATTTCATAAATGAACTGAATTAATGAATGATCAATGAAAGAATAGTGAGATTAGTAATGAAACAAATGTTTCCAAGGAGGACAGAGCAGTGTATAACACTCACAAATGCCGGTATGTATCGAATATCACTTATGTAAATATGTACAATGCAATAAAAGATTACAGAGTTATAAAATCGAGAACATGCATCATTGAATTATCTATTGGATCGGGCATTTATTAAAATTTATCATCGAAAACAACGGTAAAATGTCCAACAAATGAGGGGAAAAAAATATTTTTGAAATTTTCTATTTTTTTAAGAAAAGCATGCTTGGTAATAATCATATGATCAAATCAATGAAACTAAAATTGTGAGGGCAAAGTTTCCAATTGAGTTAATTTGTATGTAATTGACTTATTTTCGGAACAAAACTTGTTCGAGTCATAGATAGATTTTTATATTGTCACAATATCCACATAGTATATTACGTGTCGTTTGAAGACGTAAGGACCGAGATTCAAACATATATCATGCCGTGTTTATTGGTTCATGTTTCACGTCTTTATATAAAATTTCATTTCGAGATATTCTCAGGTATGAACGCATTATGGGACTCAAAAAATGTTTTAAAGGATGGAAACTTTATTAAAAAATGATTTTGAAACATTTTAAATCATTTATTCTAAACTTATATGAAACACTGACTTTGGTTTAAGAAGTTCAAATGATATGAATAGTCGTTCTAACGACATGTCTCGATCGCTTTAACGACATTGAGATCTCATTCGAATGATGCGCCAACTTAACTTTTTTATTTAAGGAATATTTCTCTCAGAATTTCGTAAGGCGCAGAACCAAAATACAGTTTAAAACAGTTTCTTTTTTCTACATATGTTTTCTAAGGTTTTGAAAGTCTAAAACCATCATTAGTGTTTAAAGATCCGAGCGTTCATATATAATTGCTATCGATATTTTTTTTGCACCATCTAGGGTTTGTTCATAACTTTGAAAAAATTATTTCATTGGGGTTTGTGGTGAAAAGGTGGAGGAGCATGTGTTCCGTGCATCGGTGGACATCGAGGCACTTGTGGACGCGTGTGTTGTGGACGAGTATCGTAGAAAAATTTCTATATGGATACTATAGATGAGTGGTTAAAGAGAAAAATAGTGTCAAGGCTTGTTGAAATCGAGTCACTGTGTAAGTTTGTCTATCTGTCTTCCTTTGTAAAATCGTATCATAGTGATTATTGGGTTTGGATCATCAGAGGGTTTTTCCGTTAGTGGTTTCGTCATATATTCGGCGTTGCATGTGTGAACTTGTTTATTTTACTTTCTTTAGTCACCTAAATGCGTGTTTAGGATTAAACAAGATAAAATTGGGCTTAGGTAAAATTGTTTCACAAACATGGTGCGGGTTAAAATTTGGAAAAAAGTTTTTCAAAGAAAAAATGTTTTGGCACCTCAAAGCACACATTGAAAAAGTGGATTACAAATTGGTATCAGAGCGGGTTGTATTTTATTTCTGTGTAGATCCTTTTTTTTGTTCTTGTTTGGTGATTATTAATTTTTCACTCTTGGTTCGTTTTTCTCTCTATGGATTCTCAAAGTTTTGACGAATTAAATCTTTTGAATTTGAAGTTTGCAAAAAGAATTGAAATTCTTGAAGAAAAAATTCTCGTTTTAAACATATGATTGAATATTTACAAACATTTCAAACTAAAAAAAAAATCATCTGGGAGAAGTTTGTGACTTTGAATGATAACTATGAATCGTTGAAATTGGCCAAGAGAGATAGTGAGAATAGAGTCCTTGTTTTAGAAAAAGAGTTAGAGGACTTCAAAAATTCTAGGATTTGTGTCGTTAAAGTTAGTGTTTTGATTAATGAATTTAAGGCATGTGATAAGACTCTTAGGGATAGGTTTGCTCACATTGAGGGGGACAGAGATAACCTTCTATATGTAATTGAAAATTTAAAGAAGGAGTCCCTAAAATTTGAGGAGTCTAATTCTTTGCTTGAATAAAAAAATTTGAAGTTAAAAAATGATTTAGTAGCTTATCTTGTTCTAGTACTTCTAATGTTAAAGCCAAAACCATTATTTATTTTAGAGCATCAACTACATTCGAGGGTGTTAGAAAAGGTCAACCTAAAGGTATCGTTCCTTGTCGTGTTTTCACATGTTCACATTATGGTAGGAAAGGTCACCTAAGGATTTTTTGTTATGATCTTATACAAGACCCTAAGAAGTTCAAATGTAGTGTCTCTCCGGTTCTAAAAATCGTTTGGCTATGTTTACAACTGTTTGGGTTAGGAAATTTGTTTTAGATATGCTAAATGCTAGTTTGGTTGATTCTCACATGCTTGCACATGATGCATCACATGCTATTTCTTATCGATGATTGCTTGCATGATCATGTTTATCATACGCTTGTCTTTGCTTCATGATATATAACTTGCTAGTGATATGACATGTGTATCTCTCTGTATTATATTTTTCATTTATTTGAGTCTTACTTGAAAAATACAAAAAGATTTTGTTTTGATAATTTTTTTTTATCATAAAAAAAGATTTTTGAGGAAATATAAAAAGATTTTATTTTTGAGTCAAAAATATTTTTTTGAAAACGTAAAAAGATTTTCGATTTTATTTTGGTTTCATGAGTGTTCATGTTTAATGTGGCAAATTAATGTGCTTGGACCCCCATTATTTCATTATCATTGTGTCTAGGACATTTGGTCATAATTGTTGATGCGTTTAATGATCTAAACCATGAATTAATGGGGTTGTTTCGAAGTTGATTTGCATTTGGATTTGACTTTGTATATATGCCACCTTTGCACACATGCACGAGTTTATATGAATGTTTGACATCTCATGCATATTTGAGTTTGGTGAGACGTTTCCCTCTCAATTTTGTCATCTATGTGTAATAAGACTTAGGAGGATGTATGGAAGTAAAAATTATTTGTCGTGAGGATTTATATTGCTTATATTGAAAAAATGATGAGTGTTCGCGGGAAAGGTTTGTGGGGCTACAATTAACTCATCGTGAAACCCACTGTTTAAAAGAGCCCTAGATAAAATTAAGGCAATAAAAATAAATATGAGCCAAAATAGGGTCAATTAAATTTCTCCAAGTTGAGAACATTAGAAACCTCAAAAGATCTTAAAAAGGAAAATATTAATATATGAGGGTGTTTGGATGAAAAAACAACGGGTTTACATCACGAATCCTAATGTTGAAAAATCGTGTCATGATGCTATTGTTTGTAAAATCGTCAAAATTTCGAACTTGTATGCATCTCTTTGTATTTATTGTCACATACGGCTAAAATTGAGTTTAATGACATTTAGATATCTATTAGAGCTTCTTGATCATTTCGATGTGTTCAAATTATGATTCATTTATTGTATTTCACGTCCATTCATTCCATATCCATATTTGAATACATTGATACTATGTTAGCATGAAACTCATACTTGTTTTTATTTATGTTTTGAGTCTGTTTTATTACTGTTTTGTATTTCCAGTACCTTTTTACATGAAATTTTTTCACGGGCAAAACTTTGCCATTTTTCGCACTGGAATACATATTTTCTTTTGAATTCATTCAAATGACTTATGGACTTTGTTCCAATGACATGTCCAAGTCGTTCGAAGACTGGTTCAAATGACACGAGTTTCGAGGTGATAATTTTGCTAAGTATGGTCATTGGAAGGGTCGTTACATAGTTGCTTCGAATGTCACTTTACCGTTTTAGTTCATTTTTTACCTCGTTTAAGTGACATGCCTATGTCGTTTAAGTGGCATGGCATAGTTGTTCGAACGACCCAGTCTGCATTTTTTAGCCTTGTTGTGTTATTGTACCTACTTCACATATATGATGATTTCCTTCTATTTTGGTACTTCTTGGTTCATTTGGACAATTTACATGCAGGCAATAGTACTTATTCATGCTTTGATTATTATACTGCATTGATTTGTTTAGTCACATCTTTGCTTGGATTGATGATTAATTCTTGTGATTTTTTGCTAGCTATGAGTTGATATCGTGTGATTATATTTAGCTAGATTTTCATGTTTATCGAGATATACTTCTTTCATTATTCTCATTCGATTTTTGGTTGATTGTTTATCTTTTTCACTTATTATATATTCAAGACAAAAAAGGGGGAGAGATGTATGTGATGTAGGGGGAGTTTGTTTGATGATAATATATGTTCTTCTTGTATTGCGAATTGGTATTTATCATATGTATATTTATATTTTGGTATCATTTTGTCTTGTACGGATTGGTATGATGATTTTCTCACATTTTTAACAAATGATTTGTTTAACATATTGGTATTTTTATATCATTTATTCCTCCATACTTCACTTATTATTTTTCTGTTTCACGTGTATAGGTATTCTTCAGCGACTAGAGATTTCAATACTACATCACATCCAGATAGTTCATGCTTGTAGGACCTACAAATACTAGTACTTGTCCTATAATTTTTTATTTTTTATTTTATGGGATGGGATTTAGGTGTCATATGGCTTAACGCCTCGACTTAGGCATTTCACTGTTTGGGTTTTGTCCCCGAATAGTCAAAGAGGGAGATTTGTAAGCGAAAATTTTCCAATTGATTTATTTTGTATGTAATTGACTTATTGAAAAAACAAAACTTGCTTGAGTCATCGATAGGTTTTTATATTGCCATAATACCTACATAGTCTATGATGTGTTTTTTGAAGATATAGCGGCCAAGCTTTAAAGATATATCATGTCGTGTGCATGTTTCACGTCTTCATATCACATTGTATTTTCAGATATTCTCTGGTATGAACCCTCGAAAAATGTTATAAAGGATGGAAACATTATTAAAAAAAATGAATTTAAAATATTTTAAGTCGTTTGGAAACACTGACTTTAGTTTACGTGGTTCAAAGGACATCAACAGTCATTCTAACGACTCTGAGATCTTATTAGAACGACGCATTGACTTAATTTTTTTTATTTAAGGCATGTTTATCTCAGAATTTTGTAAGGTGCAAAATTAAAATACAATTTAGAATAGTTTCTTTTTTCTGCATAAGTTTTCTAAGGTTTTCAAAGTCTAAAACCATCCTTAGTGTTTAAAGATCTGATCTTTCATATACAATTGCTATAGAGATCTTGTTTCACCATCTAAAGTTTGTTTATCACTTTGAAAAAAATTGTTTCATTGCGTTTTGCGGTGAAGAAGAGGATGAGTCCGTGTTTAGAATCATAGGCGATTGCCAAAGCTGCATTGGTGGACACCAGGGCACTTATGAGCGTGTGTGTTGTGGATGAGTATCACAAAAGAATTTCTATGTGGGCACTATGGAGGAGGGATTAAAGAGACGAAGATCATCAAGGCTTGTGGGGATCAAGTCATTTTGTAAGTCTATATGTCTTCCTTTGTAAAACTGTATCATAATGATTGTTTGGCTTAGGCCATCCAATATTTGTTGCCTTAGTGGTTTCCTTGTACATCCATTGATGTGTGTGTGAACTTGTTTATTTTACTTTCTTTAATCACCTAAATTCATGTTTAGGATTAAACAGGATAAAGTTTGGATTAAGTAAAATTGGTTCACAAACTTGGTGCGTGCTAAAATTTGGAAAAAGTTTTTTGAAAGAAAAAATGTTTTGTCACCTTAAAGCGCGCTTTAAAAAAAAAGGCCTACAAATAAATGAATGGATACAACATACCATACCCCCTAACGTAAATGTTTTATTGTCCTCAATGCAAATCAAGAACACAACATAAAGAGAGAAAAAGAAAGATATTACCCAAAATGGAGCAATCTCCAAATAGCCCAAGTCTATTGAATCTACAAAACATGTTAGCACCAAGCATAATAAAATAGAATAACAAAAAGTTTGACTAATTACAATAGACAAAGTAAAAATAAAAATAATAAAAAACACTAACTATTTACAACGTATAATTTGAACCTCTAACTAACTATACACTGGAAGTTGAAATTTTTTAGGGTCCACCCAAAATAAAATTTGGCTTTCAAGGATCAACGGTGGACCCTCCCTTGAGTTCATGCCTCCCGAGGAATCGGAATTTCGTTTGAACAATGGAAGGCTTGAGTAAGGCGTAGGAAATGAACCATCACCAATTAAAAATTTTAGGCGGTGATGGGGGATTTGGATGCTAAGGGGGACAAGACTAAATTAATTTTAGGAAAATTAAAATCATCTCCCCTAGGGTTTTTAATTTCAAGGGGAGGTGGGGCAAGTGCAAGAGAATAACCCATGAGATGAAGCATCTTGAAATAACATTCTCGTTCAATAATCGGGTCAAAGTCCTCAAGAACCAATTCATGTGATAAATTTAATGGTTTGATAATATTAGGGAACCAAGGAAATAAAGGACCTTAAACCTCAAAAGAATTTGATATATTAATAAGAGGTTGAAATTTTAAAGTTCTTGGATCACTCTCAATTATTACATCCTTAAAAAGGGGTGGAGGTGAAACGCAAGTTTCAACCTCAATCGGTCTTTGTGAAGAGGAAATAATCTTATCGAGTTGGACATTTATTTCTAAAGACCAAGTTTTAAAACTCTCAAATTGGCCATTGAATTCCTTGAAAGGTAACTCCTCAAATCAATGGCCATTGAATTCCTAAGAAATAAATGGCCAAGTTTAGGAGGTTTTCTTATAGCTAGATAATTCCTTGAAAGGTAACTCCTCAAATCAATGGCCATGTCTTGGATCACTCTCAATTGAATTCTTTGAAAGTTTTAAGACTCTCAAATTGGCCATTTATTTCTTAGGAGGTTTTCTTATAGCTAGATAATTCCTCGCTTCTCAAAGTTTCTTCCCAAGGCAATGAGGGATTACTTATAAATTCTTGAATTTCACGTTCAATTCGTTCATTTTCAAAAATTTGATGGCATTCTCGCATTGTCTTGAGAATGTAAATTTGAGAACTATTATCATAACAATTAAAGTTATCTAAAGAGTTATAGTGAGACATTTCAAATAGGGAAATTCAACGACGCGACAAAGACCAAAATTTCAATTTCTCGAAATAATTAAGCATAAGTAAAAAAGACAGATAAAACAAAGAACACAAACACAAAAAAAGAATACGACGAAATAGTAAAACAACTACAATATATAGCACAGCACTCCCCAACAACGACACTATTTTGATGCAGCAAAAACTGAGCATCCATGTAGATACGCTGATCGTTGTTTTTAGCTTCCGACGGAAATGCAAAAAACCTAGACTATGACTACACTGAAATGAAGTATAGCTGCCAGTTCGGGTATCGAGAATCCATAGGGAATGTTAGATATATTTTAATCGATTTATTATTTCAAGAATAAAAGTATAAAAGGTGATTATCGTGTAACGGGGAAAAAGTAATAAAACTAAACAATAATAATAAAATGAGGGTAAGGTCAAATACCCGCCAAGGGATGAGCAACGTGTAAAAAGGATTTTGGTTTTCAAACATTTAACCGGGCATATTCAATTAATTATAAACCTCAAACGTGAAGAAAATTAATTCAACAATGAAAGATTAAACATTTAATTGAAAATCGTCACACATGGATTAAATTCACAATATCGCTATATGCACTAACATTGTGTGACAAATAAAGTTAAATGCCTAATATTCCATCTTTAATCCACGAGGTTTCACTGAAATGTATTTTTATCCAAAACATAAATTTCAAAGCTCGAGACCGATTAATGGAGGATATATGACCCCAAACCTTAAACTAGATACTAAACATATTTAAAGCAAGAAAAAAAACTAATTATCCAAAGAAAAAAATAAATTAACCGACAAAAAGTAAACACTGGAGTAAATGAGGCCAAATGGGAATAAGAAAAGAGAACTCTCATCTCAACTCTCTCTAATCAATATCTTATAAAATGGATGAATGCCTCAAATGAGGTTCTACATATGGGTATTTATAGGAAGTAGGTTTCTTAGCCTCTAAAATAACAATCTAATTTACAATTACGCCCCTATTAGTCTTTGATACTTCCTTCCAATAATACCAAATAAAAAACTAATAAAAGAAAATACATCAAATAACAGAAATAAAAGAAAATAACCAATAATACTATAAAATCTAAAATATGATGAAAATATACCCAATTCTCCATTCATAACATTCTCTCTACCTTCGAAAAAGTTCATACTTGAACCTTAAAATTGAGGTTGAACGCAAAAATTCCCAAAATGTGCTGAAGAAAGGCAAAAATGGTGGGGCCAAAATGTAATTTACTGAAATTTTTTATGACGATTCTTCAATTCTTGCAGCAATCTTCATATTCTTCCTCATATCGCTCATGTTCATCATCAGAAATATCTACCATCCGGATAAAAAAACATAATTTTGGATGCCAAACCCTAGTTCTTTAACATTTTCTTGAGAGAACCCGCACTATAAAGGTTTTTGGTGGTGTTAGGGTTTGTTTTTATGGATTCTTGAACATGAGGGGATAGAAATCCTAGGGTTTCTTGATCAAAATCTTGATTTTTGGACTTCATGTTTACCGGATTGAACAGTGAGTTTTATGATCTTTTTTGGTCATTAGAGACCACGGTTGTGTCAGTGATTGTTGGAGATGGTTTTTTAACCATAGGAGAGGCGGATTGCACCCAGATTGGAATATTTTGTGCCGAAAGGGGGTTTAAGGATGCCAACTGATTTAGATAGCCCTCGGTTTACTCCATTACATGGACGACGACCCGAATCGGAGTAGAGTGAATCAATACCTTATCGACAAGGTCTTTAGGGATTTTAGTTAATCAACTTAGGGTTCTTGAAGTTGTCAGATAGTGAATCTAATGCTCATTGTTGGTGTATGGGTGTTGATGGAATTTCCAACCACGTTGGACTGCTGGAAAGCCTCGGTTGACCACCAAAGTGGTGGTCCGGCCCTGGAGTTGAGGTCGGGGGCAGTATCCGATGGTTTTCAAGTCTGGGATGGAGGTGTTTGTTTTCGAAAGGTGGTCGTCATTCTTGGTTAGTGTCGGATTTGGCTTCTTAAAGGATGTCGAAGGTCAATTGGGACTTTTCAATGCCGAACGGAGGTCGAAAGGCCTGATCGTAGGCTGTTATTGGTTGTCTAAGTGGATCGAGGAGTGGATGATTGGGAAAAAGAGGGCGGTGGCAGTTGGGTTTTCATTGGCCACCTGGATGGTGGTCTGACCACGGAGGGAAGAATTTGGGTCTTTCCCAGAGAGGAATATGGTGGGGGCGGGGCTAGTCGGTTGTAGATATGGGTTCTGCCCATAAAGGTGTAGGACATAGGGTGGTTGGACGGTGGTTCTGGTTGTTTTTTATGTGGTGGAGGGTGAAATAGGGTTAGGGTTTGTAGAATTGTTTATTTTGGGGGGGGGGGGGGGGGGAAGGGCATGGAATGGGTTGCGGAAGCGTGAGTGGTATTATTTTGATGGTTAAGGATAATAGTGGTGGGTGCCTCAAGGTGTCATTTGGGGGGGCAGGGATATGTCAAAATATGGAGGAGGTGAGGGCCGTGGTGGGAGGTGGTTGTTGGTGGAGGAATACGCATGTCGATTTCATCCATCCGGGCCATCAATCGGTTGATAGCCTCCATGAGATGATCGTTAGAAGTTTCCATGGGGTTTGCACATTTCTTGAACCCATTCTGACGTTGTTTACCAGTTTTTGTTTTTTTACAACAAAAAAAAAACAATGGGTAGAACCGATTAGGCTCTTATACCAATTGATGTAAATTACGCCAAATGGGAACAAAAAAAAAGAACTCTCATCTCAACTCTCTCTAATCAATATCTCATAAAATGGAAGAATGCCTCAAATGAGGCTACAAATGGGTATTTATAGGAAGGAGGTTGCTTGACCTCTAAGATAACAATCTAATTACAATTATGTCCTTATTAGACTTTGATACTTCCTTCCTAAAATATCAAACAAATAACTAATAAAAGAAAATAAATCAAATAAAGGAAATAAAATAAAATGACCAAAAATACAATAAAATCTAAAAAATGATGAGAATATCCCCAATTCTTCATTCACATCAAATAGGAAGCAAGGAAATAAAGAACAAAGTAAGAAATAAAGGAAATAAAGCATGTTTTAAGAAAAAAAATAATGAATAGTAACAATACTTACATCAATGGGTTGAAACCCTAAAGAGAGAAGCACCCATGGAGCAAACCCTAAAAACTTAACGAAAATGAATTGTATAAAAAATCTCTTACAAAACAAACAAAATTTTTGATATAGTAAGTGGAAAAATAAATGAAATAAGCAAAACTGCCCAATATATGGTGGAATCGATCAACCACAGCCAAGGGATCGGTCGACCGGGGTCTTGGTTTGAGATCCCTTGACTCCTTCATGGGAAAGTGCTGAAATGTCAATCGACCGGGGGCTCAAGACTGGTTGAACGGTGCTCTATTTTCTTGGGCTTTTGGTTCATAAAAGGTAAGGAAAAGTCCGTTACGGAATTAGCATTAACTTCTTCATCTGGAGTCGAAACGACATGACGTTTGCTGCCACGTGAAGCTAACTAAATGAATTATGCTTCTGTGGAATTTCACTAATCCATGTATCAATTGTGAAATTCCTAAAATGCCCTTAAATTTGATTCAGGCTAAAATTCTCTTGTCCTGTTAATGAGCATAAATATAGGCATAAGGAACAAAAAAATTCTAGAATGCATAAAGATAATGGGTGTAAATATGCAATATTCATGACGTATTGGTGAATTTTCCATATTCTAAAAAATATTATTAGTCTCACGGTTTCATCATAAAGTACTGAGAACACCTACCCATTCCAAAGGGTGGTGAATCCTATCATAGCTATAGTTTTCCTAACAAGGGAGATGAAATAGGTTGATCACTAATTTTTATTGTTATTTATCTTAAGCCCGTGTTTTATTTTTTGTTGACGTTGTTGTTCTTTGTTTTATGTAAAAAAATCCAAGAAGAATGAGCCCGATCAATCTTACACCAATTTTGACGAATTGAGCAAAGACTAGAAACTTAAGTGGCCTTTGTCTACTGGTGCCAAACATCCAAGGTCGGCTTCAATGTTATTGAAGTACAACTTCACCACTAATTCCAATATCACCTGACCAGTTAATAAGGAACTAGAAATTCTTATTCATTCTGGCGGGGAGGATTCTTCAACTTCGAGCACTTCAGGCCCTTTTGAGTTTGTAGATGTTATATCAATCCCAGTTATCACGCCTTCTCCATCAGAAGAGCCAATTCCGTTAAGGAAAAGGATTCCCAATCTTCTAAGAGGAAAGAAATCGAGGGTCCCTCCTACCTCGTTTACTTGGGTGATTCCCCCATGAAATCACAAGCCTAACTTGCAACAAAGAGAAATATTGGAACAAGTCTTACAGTTGCACTCCCCACCAAAAAGGTGGATGCCCCAACTAAGGCAAAATGCCCTACTAATATGTTAGTGGCTAAGACTTCTCACATGTCTCTTACACTACTGAAGGGGACCTACCTTTGTGCCTACTAAGATGTGGTCAGTAGATTGTCACTCGATCAGCTGGTCTTCCGCAGTGCTCAAACGCATTCCTTTATGAGTTCTTGTATTCATTTAGAATTTTCAATTCTTTTAAAAAAATTTAATACTAACTTTCATTATCAGCATTTGTCTTACAGTTCCTGATGGACTTTGTCGTCATTCTGGATAGAAGGGATGACTAGGACAAGGCCAATGTGACCTGCGCCATGCCTTGAACGAGTCTCAAAAGGCTAAGAAACAATTGGACTTTATCCTCAAGTCTTTTTTTAAGATAGGTTAGGAAGAAGCCTTGATCAAAACCGTGGTCCCTTCTATGTTTGAGCTTTTCGACCAGAATGATCCATTTTCTCCCCAGACTTGGAGGAAAATAAGGGTTAAGTAGTAGGCAGCATCCAGGAAATGGAAGGAATTGAACACAAAAAAGAGGCTACCGACCCATATATGGTTGTGGTCGAACAAGAGCGGGTGAAGAAAAAGAAAGAAGGACATTCTAATTAGTTTAGTCTAGAACTACTTGTATTTTTTACTTCCTATCTTTTTTCTTTATGAGGTTTTGCATAAATTTTTCATTTTAATGAAAAAACACATATTATTTTGCCTCTACTGCACCTTGTTCGATCACTTTTGATTGTTTATTTGTGTACGCTTGATCTGTCTCTAATTTCTTAAGGCCTTTCCTTTTTGATATTTTTTTTGGATAACAACTTGGTAATTGTTCCCATAGCCAAGAGAATGAAGATTTAGACTTCATTCTTGGTCTGGTTGCTTGCGGCCAATCTCGGGAAGTATTCTCGTGTGTCTAATAAGTACCCTTAAAGATAACAAGTTCTTATAAAGAGCATATATCTGTTGGTGGTTTCTCTTTGGGTTGAGATAAAAGATGTCGGAGACATTGCTAGTCTACTGTAGGGTGAAAATAGTTCTCCAAGGGAGAATCTCATAAGCACCGAGAAAATGTTTAATGAGGACCAAGTGACCAAGAATAGTCTTTAACGAAAGGTGATGAGACAGAGGTATCAATTTCATCACAGACCTCGCATAGTCTAGTTGGGGGGCTACAATGAGGGTTGGATGGATGTCTTACCTTAATTAGACGAAGCCATACAGGAATCTTATAAGCATGGGTGGCTTAATGCTTTGTAAGTAACTAGAGTTCCCAAAGATTACCAATTCAGGTATTCGTATGGGGTAAATTACCCTTTTGTTCAAATCTATCCACTTAAAAGCGAGGAACCATGGATTCATGCAGACACCATTTGTATTCATCTGGTAAGGGACTATCTTCTTAATCACGACAACAACGCCAAATTTTGTACCGATCCAAATGATGGTCGTCATGCTGCAATGAATGTCGAACTTAATCGACAAAGATGAAATAACGATGGTCATCTGTCTGTAATTATGTTTTGTAATCCCTCCGACCTGGCTTCTTGTAATAAATTAATGTGAATGAAACTGTCTAGTTAATTACATATGGATTTTCTAATTTTTATATGGATCTTATTTTTATTATTTGCATTACTTTTTCAGATAGTGTCGTCACACCACCTTAGGCCTAGGACAAACTGTAACCCCTCACTTATTCTAATATCAGGTTATCAATCCTTTATTAAAATAAAACATAAATCCATTATGACTTCATTCTCAGCATCACTATCACAACAAGTAATAAAATATCAAACATAATAAATCAATACATAGGATAAACTGACAGAATAAACTGATATGCATAAATAAATAATGTGAACTGAATAAACCCTTGGTCACAACCAATAACCATTCAGTGTGATTAACAACAGATAAATAATAAAGTCTGATATGAAATAAAATCCTATTCGACTACGGGAAACACGCCCAAAAGGAAAGACTGAAATGAAACGGCATCATATCTAGATAGAAATGACTGAAACGGCTATAATAAAATCCAACAACATCCACATCCACTTCTTGCAGTTACATGAAGAAACTTCCCATGTTGTCCTTACTGCTGCACACCTGGTTGTTAAAAAGGAAAAATAAGAAAATATATTTATCAGTGGGTCAAATACCGAAAATGTTTGAAAATATTTTGCAAGTAATTAAATGATTTAAATCAATAAAACACGTAGTGTATTATTTTCACAATTAATTTACCGATCACACTCACATAAGATAAACACCTCACCTTTCATCTACTGTGAGCACCTGATGCATTCATTTTAATATCTTAACTATGCTACCTAATCTAACTAGGACAACAACCTCTATCACAGCCCATCCCACTAATAACCACCATTAGTTAAGAAAATTCTACCCTCACCAGGTATACTATAAATAAAGGTACACACGATATAATAACATAGATACACTCATGCTATAAACAGATATTCTCACAATATAAGAATATACCTACACCCGCCTATATATATATATATATATATATATATAACTAAATCCCTAGAGTATAGATCTTGCGGATGCATCCCTCGTGTGCTATCATGCTCCAGGCATATCACGCATCAAACTGAGCCACTAGGTCAAAATCTCACCACAAAACCTAAAACGAAAATACAAATAACAAAGGAGGTCATAAACATACAATCGGGGGATACCATATACCACATTGCACCCCAGCAATATCCAAACTAACACTTATCCTCGCACATGGATAGTGGCCATGCAACTGTACTAGGAACTGGGGAATCAATCCAACACTTATTGTTCAACGCCAGGGTGGACTGCCCACTACGTGCAACCTCCTAGTGATATCACAACAGAGTAAGTATGTTCAATATATATATATATATATATATATATATATATATGTTCTAAAAGGCCCGCCTAGGCTTGAGAGAAATGCATCCCTACGCCTTATTCTTGGTAAAAGGCTTAAGGCACACTCTTTTTTTTTAAAACAAAGGATTAGTTGACAAATATTGGTTATGGAGCATGAATATGAGAAAGATGGCTACCAAACATATGGGTATATTTTCAAAATTCATGGTATGTACTATTTTATTATATTACTAGCCTTGGAATAATTAAAATAATAAAAAAAGAAAAAATGCCTTTTTAAGCCTAGGCTCCTAAGGCTTGAGGCTTGACCTCTACGCCTCGACCACGCCTCGCGCCTTTTAGAACCTTATATAATTCACTCCAATACGCACTTATATAAAGTACGAACACCGTACGAAAATTCCAAAGCATACTAGTCCATCGATCCTGAAGTTCAAAATAACTTCCCAATCATACATATAAGTGTTCACTCACTTGAATTCTCATTTCGTTTCTCCCAAAACCATCTATCCATTGGCTTAACACACTTACCAAACCTTGGAAATATTCCCTAGTAGTCCCATTATACTCCGGAAGCCCTTATTCTCACTCCTTAAGCTCTAAGGTTCAAAATAATGCGTAGATAAATTCTGAGCAGTCCAACAAAACAAATCGATTTACTTGGAAAACCAAACCAGTTCACTTAACTAAATCTATTCGCTCCCCTAGTGAACTGGTTCAGTTTGTTAAGCTGCCAATTGTCTTCTTCCTCGGGGTTTCTCCTCAAAAACCCTTCAATGGAGGTCCTAAGCCTCCCAAAACTCCAAATTGATAACCCAATGCAATACCTAACCATCCTAGAAGTATTATAATCTCAAAATAGACCCGTATCCATTCTCGAAATCCAAGGATTTTTAATCACTAATCAATTTAACCAAACCCAAAATTAATAAAACTTGAATTTTTATTGATTCAAGCACCCTGTCAACGTTCTACATGTTCATACTTATAAATTTAGAATTGAGTCACAAAATTCATATACGTTCATAATGAATTAATATCCAAAACAAAAAATAAGTTACACATCTTGAATCTTTCCATTCTAATTCTCAAAGTTTCAATCATTAAATCTTAGATCTGTGTTCTTAATTAATCATGAATGTAATTAACTATACAATTGCAATCTAAAGCAAGTATATACTTGACTTTTGGATATTAATCCAAAGTCTCTCTTTATGTAGGAATGATTCTGAATCTGGAGATGTCCTTCCCCTCTCTTTCCTAAGGTTATTCTCTCCTCTCCTTCCACTTTATCTTCTTTTGAACTCTCTCTAAATTATGCAAATATTGAAAAGTGGGGCTGTCATCCATCCCTCTAAACCTTATATACGTCCTTTTTTTCACCCTAATTCCGTTTTCTCATTAAATTGTAGGTGTAAAAAGACCACCGTACCCTTATACGGATCATACTTTGTCTACAAAGTCGCCAAAACCCAATTATTACACTTGAGTACTTATTCTGGACTATTTTGACCCATTTTGAATCACTCCTGCACTCAAAAAGGTCATCAGAGTTACCTAACTACAATTACCCCCAACATCGTATTAACCTGGTCGGACACATGTGAATGGTACACATCACCCATAAAATATCTAAATCTGTTGATCTAACTCTCTATTGACTTAATATAATAAACTGTCGCTTTTCACTCATACGCGATATATCATAAATCACATTTCTATTTACTTATCACACACAAGTAAATACTACTACTACTACTACTACTACTACTACTACTACTACTACTACTACTACTACTACTACTACTACTACTACTAATAATAATAATAATAATAATAATAATAATAATAATAATAATAATAATAATAATAATAATAATAATAATAATAATAATAATAATAATCCTTATCTCGCTTACTAATATTTACCAAAATCCATTTTAATTTCCACAATTAAATTAATAAATCCACTCACATGTGGAAATTAAACATTCATAAAATTACATGGTATTACATTCATGTTAAAAATGCACTTGGTCGTAGGGTCATCCACCCGTTTAGGATTTTCATTGACCAAAGTTAGGACACTTAGTGCCTAGGGATCCTACAAATGACTTTTTATTACATGGAAAATTCTTGATGTTTTCGTGTTCATTAGTGATATAATAAGATATGATTAAGTGTAATTTCATTAAGGCATTAAAAGGGCAATCATAACTTGATCAGATAAACTATGACATATTTGTAGTGATGATAATTTTTTAATTAATGATTTTAACATTCAATTTGAAGAAATAAGAAGGATAATTACAGTAATTCAACTTAAACTATCTAATACATTGGAATACCGAATATTAAAATTTCATAACTAAAATCTCCTAAGGTTGGCCCCATTCCAAGCCCTAGGTTTCCCTTTACCCCCCATTATTTACAAATAGTAGGTATCTTTGAGGTCATCCCCAATGACTTTGAGTATCCCATCCCAGTTAGTACCCAATTTTATATTTGATGGCTTACTCGTATTGCTAATAACCTTTCTTAGCACATATTCTCTAACTTGGAACTTCCTCTGACAGATGCCTTGGTTGTACTGCTTGGTCAACTTCAGCTGGGAGGTAGCTAGTTTGAACAAGTCTTATTCTCTTATTTCCTCGAGCAAGTTAAGATTAGTCCTTATGACTTCTTCATTTGGGATTGGATTGTAAATGGTTGTCCTCATGGTCGGCAAGCCACCTTACAGTGGAATTATGGCTTTGATTCCATAAGCTAAGGCAAAGGGCATTTCCTCAGTTGACCTCTTAGTAACTTTTTGGTATGACTATAGGAAATGGGAAAGAGCCTCCACCTAAACACCTCTTCTTTTCATTCCATATCACACTATCTTGTTGGAAGACTCAACTTGTCCATTAATTTGGTGGATAGGCCATCGAACTACAGTAGTGATTGATATTGTGACTATTTTAAAAGTCTTGGAATGGTATGGTTTCAGAATACATTCCATTATCAGTAACGACCGCCCTTGTCATGCCAAAACAAGTCACGATATTCCTCCAAATAAATCTGATTATATCGATTTCATGTTGATCTAGGTAGGAGACCCACAATGTTTAGTCCCTGTAAGATCAAGATTTATAATTTCTCATTATGATTTTGAGTTTGGCATATTCCATTACACCTCTACATCATTATGTGAATTCTTAAAAGCTTCAGTCGATGACAAGTTAATGATCGATTGCAATAATCAAAGATCTAAGAGTTAAGATCGTCAAAACATCATCCGAAAAGGTATATGAGGTTGATTTAGTGTTTAATTATATTCAGGGGTTATTTTTAAACTTATTTGAATCCAAAATATTTTAAAATGTTTTTTGAAAGTATGCAAAGTAATTAGAACGACATTTGGTTGTCGCTCGAATGCGTGCACAAAACTTATTAGAATAACTTCGAATGAACTTCGCACAAGATTGATTTTGGGAACTTTTGGCCCATTTTTTTCTTGTTATAAGTCATTTGAAATGGTTCGAAAGAGATCAGGTACATCGTTCAAAAGAAATGTACCTCATTCGATCAAGCCTGAAATTTTTTTTTTTACTTGGTTTCAACTGTAATCTTTTCAAGTATATCTCTTGGAGATTTGTCTCCTTATACATAGAGATACAAAATTACAAATAGGATTAATCTTTTTACAACAATTTTTATGATCAAACACTTTGATTTTTTAAATCCAAACCCCTTGGATGTTTTTTATCACACTATCAAACATTAACGGACACAACACTTGTTTATATCCTTGTGG
The DNA here is from genome assembly GCA_949130495.1 of Sambucus nigra. Classification (NCBI taxonomy): domain Eukaryota; kingdom Viridiplantae; phylum Streptophyta; class Magnoliopsida; order Dipsacales; family Adoxaceae; genus Sambucus; species Sambucus nigra. Next base: position 45,068,619 of record OX422221.1, read on the forward strand.
AATTATTTTTCACTAATCAAGATAGTAAAGGAGTTTCTTACAGCTAATCGATAGACACCGAGGCAAGTGGAGCGCTGCTAGATTTGCACAACTTTTTGTCATCAACAAGCAATGAGATATAATGGTTATACTTAGTCGAGTCTAAGTTTGTTCGTCGGTTTGTGTCATTCTGTAACACCTTAATTATAATAGTGTTAAAAAGGATTTTTTCTAAAATGGTTATTTACTTAGATCTCCTGTTGTTGTTTGTTTGTTTTTTATTTGATTTAGATTCATTATCTTACATGTTTTAGTTCACCTAATTAATCAACATAAAATTTGGATTAAATTTAATTTGTCTTGTTTGTGATCTACTCTACGATTTTTACATTTGACCTTATAAACGAGATCTTGTTTCTATTAGTTATTTATGTTAATCCTTGTGGTTATATGGAGAATTCATACAATAATCCTCCTTTTTTTATGGCACAAGTAATACCTATTGGAAATTTTGAATGTGATCATCTATAAAATTAATCGACGAGCGTGATTATTTGAGTGAGGAAGAGTATGGTATAACTTAAAATTGAAAGGTGGTGGACTCCTCCTATTATGAGTAATGAAAATGTCAGTAGTCTAAAGTCAGTCGCAAATTGGACTGAGGGTGATAATTTAAGTGAGGAAGAATATGGTATCTAATATGCATACTCTGAGCGTTACATCGCGTCATTAAAAAGTAAAAAGTAAAATAAAAATTTGAATCTTAGTGTGTTGTCCTTAAATAAGGAGCTGAAAGTTTCGAGAGAGAGTGAGTCCTCAGTAAGTCAACTCGAGAGATTGAAAAATCTCTTTAAGTGAGTAACTTGTCTTGGAAGGTAGGAAAAAAGGCCTCTTGGCCTACAAAGTGGCTTGTCTTAGGAGATATCTTCAAGCATCATTGGAGACTCGTGAGAAACTTGAAGCCTATGTTTCATAACTCGAGAAAAATCTCAAACGTGCTCGGGAGGTTAAAGTCATTTTAGAAGAAACACCAAAAAAGGTTGGAAAGATGTTACTACGTCTCACTTTAGGTTTTAAATAGAGGCATGACATAGGTTATGAGGATGTATCTACTTCGAATATCGCACCATAACCGATTGCCAAATTTATACTAGATACTTATGGTCCTCCACCCATGCCACCAAGGAGAACTCGTCCTAGGCGTTTTAACAAGGTTTAACCCCAAAATATCTTTGTTTGTGACCATTACAAAAAAATAGGTCACTTTGGGGAGTTTTGTTTCAAGCTTGGAAGAATCTCTCACACACATGCTCCCACTCACCACAATAGAGATCTTGTTACTCTTTGAGAGAAAGTTGAGTTTCTTGTCAAGACTTATAATTTTTGTATGGAGGAGTTTCAAAGGATGTCTACACCTTTTGAGAACACCTTCAAAAAGTAAATGATTTTGGTCGGGACTTGTTTCAAATTTAAGGTTATTTCACATTGCTATTATATATGCCTACAAGTAGATTGTATTACTACATTTATATTTTAAAAAATCAAAAAATATTTTCTTTTCTTCTAGGATAAATTTCTAAAAAATTTCAAAAAGATTTTAGTTTGATAATATTTTTAAAAATTCAAAAGGATTTTTATATTTTATTTTACGCCATATACGGGTGCGCATTTAAGATGTTCAAATAATAATACCACTCATTAATTCACGTGAACTGATTATAGTGTCATGATATTTGACTTCATTTTTTTATGCTTAATAAGGAATGTTTAGCATTGTGTTGTTCATTATTGCTTATTTCAATCATGCTAGACTCATTATGTCACCTTTATTGTGCACAAGCACGAACTATTGAACATTGTACTCGCTGGTCACATATTAAATATGATATTATCAACTCAATTATGCTTAATAACAAACCAAATATACTAGGAACTAATTGTGCATGTAAAAATCATTTCCCAGATTTGCTTCATAAGAAAATTTATTTCTATTGGAAATTTGATTTATGTTTAAGCAATGGAAATGAGCTACGAAAGAAATTGTGTTATTTGCATTAAAGGTTACCATTTCCAAGAGCCTAACAGAAGTTCCAAGACCAATTTTGTTTCATTAATTTTTCATTAAAAAAATCAATGGGTTATCACAATTAAATTCATTCAAAAATATTAAATAGTTTGTCTCTATTGATTTGAGAATCAGTGAAATTCATGATATTTTGAGGGTGTTATAAGTTGAAGATCAATGGGTTATCACAATTAAATTCATTCAAAAATATTAAATAGTTTCTCTCTATTGATTTGAGAATCATTGAAATTCATGATATTTTGTATAAGTTAAATCAATTTCACTTTGTTCATTTTCTTAACAAAATGTTGAATTGATTTCTTTGTTTATGAGAGTCTCTTTGACTTCGTCCACCGTCTCTACGTATGCCAATGTTGATTTTCCCGTGCATTATGTTCACACACATTCATTCCATATCCATGATTCGTATATTTTTGTTCTAGTCCCTGGTGTGATGGTTTGTATTTTTATTTATGTGTATATTTTTATACTCAAAAAGTTTTAAATTTTCAAAAATTGTTTGTTGGATCGTTTAAGTTTCATTGCTTAAGCTTAGTTGTTTGTACTTTCTAATGATATTTCAAATTTGTGTCCTTGTGATGCTAACTTTTAGGTTTATCTTCTAACCCTTAGTCCATTCCATACAAAAAGGGGTTGACCATATTGAGGGGGAGTTTTCTTTGTTTTAAACTTCATGGGTCACGGTATTTCCTTTTTTTTCATGTGTGTAGGAATTTTTTTGCATTAATGATATCTTAGACTAAACAATGAATATTTTTAATAGAGACAAATTTCTAGATGTCTTTTTTTAGGTTTAGGAGGGACATTAGTTAAACATCTAGGGATTATTTTTTGGTATTGTGTTTTATACCAGAAAAGCCAATGGAAGGAGATTTGATAGCAAAATTTAGAATTTCTCATCATAATTTTATGTTTGGCATATTTCGTTATACCTCTACATCATCATATGCATTCTCAAGAGTTTATATTGAAGATAAGTTAGTGACCGATTGCTACAAACGACGATCAGAGGGTTGATATCATCACCTAATCATTGGATTAGGTATATGAGGTTGATTTAGTTTTTACTTATATTGAGGGGTTATTTTAAAACTTGTTTGAATCCAAAATGTTTTTCCAAAATATTTTTCCAAAATATTTTAAAATGTTTGTTAAAAAATCGAAAAGTCGTTAGAATGACATTTATTTGTGGTTCAAACGAGTGCATGTACCTCGTTAGAACATCTTTGAACGAGATCAATTTTTGAAACTTTTGGTCCGTTCTCTTTTTTCGTTAATTAAGTCATTAGAAGTGGTTCGAACAAGATCAATTTCTTGGTTAGAATGAGATGTACCTCATTTGAAAAATCCTGGAAAAAAATATTTTTTACTTGGTTTCAAATGCAATCTTTTCAAGTCTCTCTCTTGAAGATTTTTCTCCCCATATAGAGAGATACGAACTTATAATCTTGATCAGCCCTTTTAGAACACTATATGTGATCAAACACTTTCTTTTTTTAAATCGAAGCCCCTTGGATGTTTTGTGATCACTTTATTAATCCTTTAAGACTACAACAAATGTTAATATTCCTATGGAGTTGATTCTTCACTGTTGAATATAGGAAAGGAGTTATTTAAGGCTGATTGATGAATATCGAGGCAAGTGGAGTCTGTTGTGGAGCTCTAATAGATCTACATAGCTTTATGTTATCAACAAGGAAGGATACATAACTTTTATACTTAGTGGATTCTAAGTTTATAAGTCCGTTTGTGTCATTCTGTAACACCTTAGTTATGACACTGGTGAAAAAGGGGTTTTCCCAAAATGTTTTTTTTCCTCGTATCTCTTGTTGTGGTTTGTTTGTTCTGATTAGATTTAGATTCATTATTTTGTATGTTTACGTTCACCTAATTAATCAAGATTAAATATGGATTAAATTGAATTTGTATTGTTTGTGAGTTACTCTACGATTTTTACATTTGACCATATAATCGGACAACGCTATAAAGCATTTTGCAATCCTATTGCGCAAAAATGTAATGGAATGGTCAAAGACTTGAGGTCATTTTTCAGTTGATGGAGCATAGGCGAGAACACTTGCCATTTCTTACATATCTCGATGTTTGTGTAAGATGTGGGTTTTTGGAATACAGTTAGTATCAAGTGAGGCGTAACCCCTTATCAAGACCGAGATTGACACCCTTCAGTATGAAGTGTTGGCAATGACCACGGGTGAATAAGAGACAAAGGGATTCAATATTCAGACATGTATTAAATGATATATTGTCACAAGAGATACATAACATGCTAATAACTGAATGGGACCAGTAGATAGCGTGGTCAGGGGGAGAAAGAGCAATTACTCTTGGCACAATAAAGGCAGGGCATGAACTTCAAGCTCAGTTAATGCTCAATGATAGGGGTATTAAATGGGTATGGGGATTTAATGCTCTCACAATAGCCCTCGTGTATGAAGGAATTTGGGAAGTAATTCTACGTTCAGAATGCTCTCTCTTCTAATTTGTTCATCTGGTGTATTTATATGGGGCAAGGCTGCTCGAGTAAGCTTGCCTACAATTAGTATGATTGGGTGCATTAAATGAATGGGATCTCCTAGTTTTGGCGGGAAGTCGTTCTATTGGCTGAAAGTATTATGGGCATTAATGAGGAGTGTGAAACGTCATCTTGGGGCTTACCTGAGGATTGCTAAAGGGTCAGGTTTGGTGAAGTAGACTTGCTGTCCTAAGGACAAACTCACTTAAGTGCTATATTTTTTAGTCCCTAAATCTCAAACGTTATGATGTCAGAAAGTGGTTAAATTGTGACTCTTTTAGGTGCACGGTCACATTAGTCAGGTGGGATGGTGTTTATTCTAAGGTTGATCGGCTAACAGGTTGCTCGAGTATCCTGGTTTCTATTTATTAGTTAGGAGTTATGTTAGAACCAGGGTACAAGGTTGAGGTACCTCGAGGAGGTTGCCTCGAACAGGTAAGAGCTGAGGTGGCTCGAGTGACCATATGTGTTGAATGAAGTTTGGCCCAAGTGTTCCAAAAGGGTTAGTAACTATATTCCCAATGTTGCCTTGCTCTCAATCCTCCAAACCATGTCCCTGCGAGGTTCCCACGAGGAGGTTACTCGATAGATCATGTTAGCTCTAGGCCTGTAAACGGATTGGATTCGAACCGAATCAGGTAAATCCAAATCCATATCCTTTTATGTTAAACAGATTTGGATCGAATCCACTCCACAAGATGAAAAGACCCCAATCATGTCGAATTAAATGATATTATTATTTATACTTATGTATGTGACATATTTCAAGGCCAGGGTACACGCGTGTAAGCCACGCCGCTAATCCGCGTGTCAGCCCCCGAAATGTCATCATTGTAACCTTTGATCTTTTGCAGCTGTGTGAGCTTGACAAACACGCAAGCTAAACTATTTATTATTACACTTTTCTATGCGTCACCTTTTTTGCCCCCTTTTGGGTTCCGTGTTGCCCCTATAAAAAAGGGTATCCTTATTCCGAATATTCACCTTTGGGTTTCCTTTCTCTTGTGCTGAGCCTTTGTAAGAGTTTTCCCATTTTCATCTCTTTCACTCCTTTAACTTAACCCTTCACGCCATTTCTCTAAACTTCCATGACATCTATCATTAAACGAACCCACTCCTCTAGGATTGCTTCCCCTGAAATCAAGCGTGCCAACACCAGTGGACATGCTATCGTCGTGCTCCATATTTCGACAAGCCTGAACACTTCTGGAAAATGGTAGAGAGATTCCCTAATGAGTTGGTGCTAACTAAGATCCCTAACCTACTGATAGAGGAGTGTGAAGACACTAAAGACTTTGCCTATATTCCTATTTCTACCATCACGCTCTTTCGCATTGAACGTGGAAATTTTCCTTATTCAAAAGTAGAATTTGAATCTTCCTCTGGTGCCTACGAGGTGTTAGGTTATTGGACTGAATATATCCACTCTAAGGATTTTGTCCACCTGACTCTTATTGGTTTGTATTGCTCCCTCTGGCTGGGTGATCTTACCCTCGCCAAAAATAACACCGCTATCTAATTACTAATTTTTCACTAGAGCCATAGGTCACACAGTTTTGTGGCCTCCTAGGGAGAGTTCAGTATCACTCTATAAGATGTTTATGAGCTTCTGGGGTTAGAAGCTATAGGGGTTGATACTTTTATAAGGAGGCAGTATCCAGCAAGAAAAAATCCTTGAGGGCTGAACTGGAGGCAGTGGTAAAGGATTTCATACTTACAACAAGTGCACCTACGCTGAAGTGATTAGGTACTTTTGTTTTATTGAAGATAAAGCTGTTATTAAGGCTCGCGAGGCAGCTAAGGAGAATCCCGGGGGAAGACAGTGTTTGAACAACACATGGTAGGAAAAGGGTTTGATTCCCAGATCAAGTTGGCTAGGTATATTTGGGTGATGTTATCAAAAGTCTTCCTTCTAGGCAAGCCCCATGACTGCCCCCGAAAGGACTTAATAAACATGGATATTCAGATGGAGAGCGACGTGAAGATCCCTCTTGCCCTATCATTCTTGGCTCATTGTACACCTGGATGGATCATGTGGTGGCCTATTCTGAGCGAAGCATTGGCAAGTTTGATGTCTCTAATTACGCAAATAATGTCATTTTAACAGCTTTCCTTTATGCCCATTTACCTAATTATGCTCTTGCTAGCAACTACTCCCGTTCTCAGCCTGTAAAAATCCCTCGTATTTATTACTGGAATAACAAAAGTGTTAAGAAGCCCCTTGTTTCTTTGATCGATTGATATCCAAAAGTTTCTTACCCCGCCCCTACCTTGGGGTGGATCAGTTTTTTACAAACAACTTTTTTATTGAGGAGGAACGCCCCATTATTCCCATTGATGAAGGTCCTGTAAGGAACTTTCCCTCAAACCGTGTCCCCCTTTTGTTAATCCCTTCTTACATGCTATCGTATACGGAGTGGTCCATTTTCTATTCCGTTTACAGTTCCCACCATATAGCCCTTTAATTTGGCTATGATCAAGGAGCCCCTCTGTTGAGCCATTTCACCCGTGAAAAACCAATAAACTTTTCTTTTGCTTGTGTAAACTATTTGACTTCAGCTGTTGTGAGTCTGTGTGCTAATTATCCAGTCAACTCTGTGGTTTCGAGAAAAGAAGCTTAAGGAAATAGATCATCCATGTATATAAACGTATTTTGGAAAAACCAGCTAGTCCATTTTTAAAGTAACAATTTGAAGGAACCTTGATACCCAGAGGTTGAAAGATTCCCACCCATAGGGTTGGGTTTAAAAAATTGCACCACCTTCTCGACCGTATTCCCTTTTAGTACTGCCAATACCACTGTCCCCTCTGAGCTACCTCTGATAGCTCTTGTGGACCAGGCAGTTATGAAGAAGAAGAAAGCCTCTCAGACCTCAGTTCTGGCCGAGGTAGTTATCGTTGCCCCATGGTCCCTCAAGACCAGTTGAAAAAAGTGATTCTTCTGGAGTAGTGGTTAGGGTTACCCAGAAAGCTACAATGAAGAAGGCCAAGACTGTTCAACAAACTTCAGTAGCCCATACTCCTGATGAAAAAGTCACTTAACCAGTCAACCTAATATTTGATCGTCTTAGACAAACTTAGGAGAAATCTAATGAAGAGGATAAGGAATTTATGTCCAATGAAATGGCTTCTCAGGCTTTTCGTATGCTCCTCACACTGCTGGTAGTACCAAGAAAAGGAAGGCGATTAGTCCTCTCAAGCTTGTGATGAAAGAATCTTCAGATTCAAGTGAGGAAGAATTATTCGAGAGGCATGTAGTTGCTGATGTAGGTGGTGATGATGATAAAGATGAGGATGATGATAAATAAGATAAGGAAGCGAAAGAAGAAGAAGAAGAAGAAGAAGAAGAAGAAGAAGAAGAAGAAGAAGAAGAAGAAGAAGAAGAAGAAGAAGAAGAATAAATTGTATTGGTTCCGAGGCGTAGGTTAAGGAGGATGGTTTCTTCTTCCAAACCAGTTTCGCCTCCCCACGATTTTGAAATTGTGCAAGATGTGCTAGAAGAGGAAGAGGTATGCTCCCCATTCCCCAAACTGTATATTTATTTTTTTCTAATAATTCCATTCTGCTTCAAATTCTTTTATTGTTTCTATTTTTAGGTTGATGTGTGAGGTGATACGCATGATGATGTTGAAGAAAATTGTATGTTGGAGAAAGATGGCACAACTTTACCTTCTTCGAAGGAGACTATTTCACAGAAGATAGTTGCCCCTACTACTTCGCAGGTATCCTCCCATTTCCCCTTAGGGGCGGTTATTTCTAATAACTCATATGAGTCTAGTAATGGCTATTCACCTAATCCCTATGTTTTATGCAAGAAGGCTGACCTTGAGAAGAATGTTCCTGATGTGAGGATTGTTGATGTTACCGAGTCCCCCATGCTTGTTTCTTCGGTGCCCATGGTAGGCTTGTGTATCTTACTTGTTTAAGTTATTGTTTCTCCTTCAACTTGATATTTTAACTTCCTTTTGCATTATCCTTCATAAGCTCCTATTCCTGTTTAAACTACCCCCATTAACTCCCCCTTCTTCGAATGACTAAGTGTTTGTCACCCTATTCGGGACTTCCATCATAAACTAGGAGGGTGCCGATCTTGTTGCAGCTGGTCAGGGAGAAGGGGAAAGAAGAGGTTACTGAGGTGTGGGGATGTGATTGCCCCCAAAAGTCCATATCCTTTGGTTGTTGTTGGTCCAGTTACGGAGGAGGACATAGTAGAGATGGCCACTCGTGAATTTACCGACGAGAAACATCCGAAGGTACCTTTTTATTCTTCTATCTCTTTCTTGCACATAAAATTTTTAATTTTTCCAAGTTATATTGGTCTTAGAAATCTCCCATAACTTAGGGTTAGGCGGGCCAAGTCTTATTGACATAATCTCCCATAAGCGAGGGTCAGGTGGGACAAGTCTTATTGGCATAATCTCACATAACCGAGGGTCAGGCGGGCCAAGCCTTATTGGCATAAAGTTTATAATTACAAGATGATTTGTATGTGTTTTCCTTATTCTATTTTCTTACTTATCCATTTCTTTTATTTCAGGTGGAGGTCCAGTAGCCTGCAGCACGTGGGCCGACAATTAGGGTTATTACTCAAGAAGTTGTATAAGTGAGGATTTTAGCTGAATTTTCTTCTCTGGACGATGCCCCTACTATACAGGTTCAAAAAATGGCACCTATCATGGTAAGGTGCTCAAGGTATTTACCCCTCAGGTTCAAGTAAGTGATAGTGCTTCACAAACTCGTCTTCCTTCTGCAAGTGATAGTGTCTTTAGTGCACATCCTGCTGAGGCAACCTATGAGGTGGTTATGAGGCAGACTTTGGCTAATTTCCCCCGTAGTTTGACTGAGGGTCCTTTTTCACTGATCGAGCAACTGCTGGTCCATTTCCCTTCGACTTTTACATCCCATAATATTCAACCTATTACTGGGATGATGCCATGTTGTTTACTCGGGCTTACCATAGTCTTGGAGGAAATCCTTAATACCCTCTTCGAATCTATCAGCCCAGATATAATCAAGTTTTTGCTAGGGAAGGTTAATGTGCTCGTAAATGATGGGTTCTCCCTATCCTAGTTGGTGAGGTTGCTTCATGATTTTAAGAAAGCTGGCTTGCCTTCCCTCTATCACCAGCTCGAAAGTTCACATTGCTTGCAGCTAGTCGATTCAGAAGAACTTGCAAGCCTGGAGACCAAGTTGGTAATATCTGAGCAAGAGGTGCAGGAGGCCCACGAGTTTATTGCTTGTGCAGAGGCCGAGCTTATCAAGAAAGAACAGGAATTGGAGGCCATTCAACAAATGATGGAGCTTCGCCAGAAAGATTTGGCTGACCTTATTTCAGACCAAAGCAGTCTTATGCAGATTCTTCCCCAACATCATCACAGGCTGCTTGAATTAGCGAACCTTCATTTCATCATGGACAGCCCCTTTGTTCAATGTTTCTTTTACTGATGTTTCTCATTTTGTGATTTTGAACACCTCTATTTTTCTTGCATGTAATCACAACTATCCCTTTTGTTAAATAAAGAAACATTGGTGACTTTAGTGTCTTCTTCCATTCTCCTTTTTTATTTTAATACTGGCTAAGCTTATCACATCAATACAAACCACACCATGCATGATAAGGAAAACAACAATCGTAAAAAAATGGTAGTGGCCTAACATTTCCCACATGAACATTGCTTCGAGCTATTTTAAATAAACAAACCCAATTATTTTAAAGCAGACATCCTTTTTTGGATGGATATTGACAAGATACAGTGTAATAAACAAAAGTGTAGGTAAAACATACGTTTAAATGTGGTAGATCTTCTGCCACTTAATGTTTAATTTGAAAGTAACATCGTCTTCCACCTTGGATATCTCGCAGTAACTCGAATAGTGAGATGATCGAACGATGTAAGGCCCTTCCCAGTTAGCCTCAAACTTGGGCAATGACAAACCCCTAATATGCCTCGTGCATGCTTTCAGAACCAAAATCCCCTCTTTAAACGTCCTTAGCCTTATAAACTGGTCTAGGATCTGAGCAACTGCTTCCTGTATGTCTCGAAGTGTCTCGCAGCATTATCTCGATGCTCTTATAGTGCTTCGAGTTATACATGGCGGCTATGAGGGAGCATGGAACTTCGCAAGTTGTAGCGAGTGGACGGTACCTCGAGTTCAACTGGTAATACAGCTTCTGCCCCAAATATTAAGGGAAATGGGGTGTATCCTATTGGTTTCCTTTTTGTCGTCGATAAGCCCAAAGTACTTCAGGGATCTTGTCATCCCATGTGCTTAAAAAGTCTTCTAACATTTTTGCCAAAATGGTTCCCAAGGTTTTGTTGGTGGCATCCTCCTGCCCGTTGCACTTCGGATATGCTACCGTCGACCTGTGATGGATGATGGAGTACTTGTCCGTTAGTAAGCGTACCTCACTATTTACTAAAGGGGTGTCATTATCTGATAAAAACACCTTCGGGATACCAAAATGGCAAATAATGTACTCCTTCATGAATCGAGCTTCTTTCACCACTGTGGCTTTCTTGAGCGGTATGGCCTCTGCCCACTTCGTAAAACACTCTATGGCTTACAAAATCCAATTTTTTCCTCGCGATGAAGGTTTTGTGGCCCCTACAAAATTAAATGCCCAAGTATGGAACGAGAATGGTGTAGAGAGAGAATGCAAGTCCACTAAAGGAGCGTGGATCATGTTCTCGTATAGTTGACAAGCTTTACATTTTTGAACAAATTTTATTGAATATTTCTCCATAAAAGGCCAATAATAACCCAATGTCATTAATTGATCGTAAAGCTTGGATCCTCCTATGTGTCTCGATTCGTGAGCTTGCTTCAAAACTTTTGCAGCTTCTTCTCCTCTTATGCACGTTAAGAGCCTGTCATGGTAGCCTCATCGGTACAGCTATCCATCTTTCATGAATTACCTTGGTGCTTGCCTCTTTATCTTGGTAGGATCCTATTTTTCTATAAGCATCACTCTCGCTATCAAGAAATCCATATAAGGCTACCTCCAATCATGGGGTTGGTCAATGAAATTGCATTCTACTGCCTGATAGAACAGACATCATTTTGAACATTCTATTTGCAATGTGGCAGAATCTTATCTCATCGAAGGCCAGAAGTACCCTGCCCCTTGTATCCTTCTATACAATGAGTTCTGTAATACCCCGTGATTTTAATGACTTTTAAAATGGGTTATATTTTAAATTAATGGATTAATTGGATTTTATTATAAATTAATTCATTTGGGTCTTATCCGAATTGTGGATATTAAAATGGATGATTATGAATATTACTTAAAGATATTTAGGTATTATATGAATATGATGTCATTATTATGACGGTGTGATATAATTTCGGTAATTTGGAATTTTTAGTCAGACGCGGTATGGGACGTGTCGGGCCTAATTTATTAAATTAAAAAGGAAATTTATTTTCTATCGGCCTTATAGTCATTTCGACTGCGTCGTTGCGTCCGGAAGGGTTGAAATAGTCAGAAAAGTCTATTTGGATGTTGGATTTGGGTCTCGGGTCATTTGGAAATGAAAAGACAACCCAAAAGGGCATTTTGGTTATTTTTACAATGGAGATGAATAGTGATTTCGGGTTTTGTCTTATTATAAGTATTTGGAGATTAGTTGAATGTGGGTTCATTCATCTCTTCTACACAAAATTGATAGGTCATCTTCTTAGAGAGAGTGAAAGGTTGTTTGGGAAGAGAAAAGCTTGCTTGGAAAGGAGGAGAACTAAAGACCAAAGGTCACCAACACCAACCACCACCGAAAGTGGCCGAAAAAAGGGAGAACCACCTATGTTATTCAACCCCAAACGATCAGATCTTTATTAAAGGCAAGTTTTTGATATTTGCAACTTAAGTTCGTATATCGTCCATGTTAGAATAATTATGAAAAGAGATGATTTTTCATGTTTGGAAGATAAAAATGGAGTAGTAATGGATTTTTGGAAGTATGAAATATATAGGAATTAAACTCATGTTGTAGGTAGTTACTAATCCAAGAAATATTCATCAATCTGTGGAAGAAATTCTGAAAATAATTTAGTGTTCTTGAAGATAATATGTTGATAATTTTCTGGAAAAATAGGCAAAAACGAGTGGAATGAGAAGAGCCAATTTGGAGGGTTTAGATCTTCTTTTTGAGTGCATTTGGATGAGATTTAAGAAAAACTCAAAACACATACCTGACTCAATTTTTCGTGTAGAATCCAAATCTGAAGTCGGATTGATGATTTGAATAATTTTTGGATCTGATTTTTCTGAGTATTTAAAATATGAGAATTCATGACGTTGTTTCTTTTTAATGTTGGTTCTTATCCCAAAACTTTTGTGGATCTTTGGTGATCATTAATTGGATATTATGGGACTTAGAAAATATCAGTAGACCCTTGATAAGATTTGAATTAATTTGATTGGGACTTAAATTGATTAGAATGATGATAATTAAATTAAAGAAATTTCGGTTGCTAGATTCATTTGTTGGATTATAATTAGTTTGCTTGAGGATTAAGGATAGGTCAAGTAGTGGTGTTTGAATGTAACACCTGGGTAGCCTTAGGATTACAATATGAACATCAAGGACTGAGTTTAAGGTCATTATTAATTGTGCAAGGACTAAGTGTAATACGAGCGCTTAGCAGTATGACTCCTGGATAGAGATGGGAGTTTAGAACACATTTGGTTGAAAGAGGGTATGAGGTTATCCCAATCACGTATTTAAAGTTGACGGACCTCCTCGATCGACAAAGTTAAGTAGTAGTGTATTGGAGGGGTTCCTTGTTTGAATTTCGCTTTGCGAGACACTCCGCGCATGAACTTTAACGACGTCGGGAGTGGAGAGATGTTATAAGATGCGAGGATAATTAAATTATGAAGTAAAGATATGATATTTTAATACGTGGAATTTAAAAGAGATATAATGCTACGTATGGGAATTATCTTAGGGTAGTGATATTACCTTATTGATATTATATTATATGTATGATAATGCCTATTTGATTGATTGATGATTTATGTGTATGACATACCTAGCTTACTTGCTATCGGGGGGAGGTTTGCGCGTGAGGGCAGTCATATCCTGATGAATCCATGGGATCTTTGATTTGTCGCTCGAGAACATAGGTCTATGAAAGACTTATCGGGGAGTTGATAAGTCCGCTGACTGTGGGTACGTAGGTATGTGCGTGACCCGTGGATACGAGAACTATGTTCGCCTCCAATGTTTGTGTTGTTGTTTATGGTTCGAGGAATCCTTACCGAACCTTTTGTCCACTATTCGGCGACCAGCGATGATGGGACATGATAGCAGAGTAATGCATTACACCGCAGCTGTGACTCGGGGTGCCGTATTATATATGAATATATATATAATGAATTAAATGAATGAATGTATACTTATTATGGTTAAATCTATCTACGGTGATAATTGTAGATAACGGTGAATAGAGAAAGATAATTGAATTAAGTTAATGAATGTTTATTGAAAAACTTAATTCATATTAATGAGAAATGATTCATATTAATGAGAAATGATTCATGTTAATGAGAAACGATGAGAAATGTAAATGAATAATAATGTGATGTATGGTATGGGACATATGGGGATTATGATATTGGGATGGAATTATAATATGGAGACTAGAAAAGAGGAACCATTAACTAGGAGGTTAATAGGAAACGTTAAGTGTGCACTCTAGTTGAGAGGTGAGAATGGAAAGTGAGAGTTGGGTCTAACATGTACATAATAAAAGATTTATTGCACTTGTTAAATACTTGTTGTTTTAAAAATTATTTTCACAATCGGGCTCTGACCCGTTTCCTTGCATATTTTCTTTTCTATTGTATCTTCTATATCCGGTGTCCAGCAACAGGGACGCCAACCTTAGCGGATTATGACAGTCTATGGATTTTTGGAGTTTTGCTTAGACGCCTATCATCATTTGATTCACAGTATTCTCTTAGTAGGGCATGTCGCCCAAAGGATTCAGTTATCTTCTTCTATTAGGGTCAAATACTATGGTATTCGTGTCATTTTAATACATTTGATATTGTTGGGATTACTGTAATGGATTAATATTATTTGGGAATGTTTATTCCAATTACATTCAAATTATTTTGTGTTATCTAATTGGTTATCAGTGTTGTAGAATAAAATGTGTTGTGTTACTATTAAACTGGAAATGGATTTTGTTAAATTAAAATTTGAAAAGTTTTTAACACCAGCTTAATTGAGCATTGCGTGAGTTGTAAATGTTTTCGACAGTGATGCTAAGAATGAGCCAACTGTATATTCTGTTTTAATTTGGTATGGGACTGGCTACCCGGTATTTAATTAGGCGGGGTGTTACAGGTGGTATCAGAGCATCAGGTTCTAGTGTCCTTTAGGATCTGTATGGCTTACTGTGTTTTTAGCTTAGCGTTCTTTGATATAAAGCCCTATGTTTAGGATTGTTGATCTCTTTGGTAAGATTCCGTATATATCAGTGAATCTTATTTACGTTCGGGAGTGATCGAACAAAGAAGTATGGAAGATGAGTGCCATTGAATTGATAGCGGAGATCGTACTTAGGAGGTTATGAAGTATGTTCGAGTATGATGACCGTAGTCGAGGTCACCCCTATTATGGAAAATTGAGGAGAGACATCAGTAGAAGTTCATGAAATGCGGGAATTGTGTGTGTTACCTAACGAAGGCAATATATTCCAAGGGTTGGGCATATAGTGGAGTGTGGTTAACTAAAACTGAAAATTTGGGGTAAAATTTTTCTTGACTTATCGGAGCAAAGTTATAATAGTGGGTTCAACAACCACCACCCACGAATGAGGGTATGTTCTCTATCTAAGGAATTATAAGGCGTATATTGATTTTTGTAGAGATTAATATTATATGAGAAAATGGGTTGCTAAACTTTGACAATAGCACTGTTATTTACGTAGACTCACCGATGGGTGTAGGATACCTATATTTTCATGTCATCACATGAGTTTGATTTTTATCGCGAAATTACTTACTTTGGGCATGTCCGAGCATGATATGACTATCGGCATGCATTGACTTGTGGTATAGTAGAGCGTATGTACTACTACTATAGCTAGCATCTTGTATTTTATAAGAGAGTAGATGAGTAGACTTTATTCGAATTAATAAAACCTGTAGAGAGGCTATGAACTATTGACTAAAGACCTGAGGAGTTTCGATGACCGACTACTTTAGGTAGTAGTGTATCGGGGGGGTTCCTTGTTTGGATTTCGCTTACGAGACACCCCACGCATGAAACTAATAACCGTTGGGAGTCGAAATAAGATAGGTCTTTAGGATATGAGTTTATAACCTTTTCTATTATAACGAAAGTTGTACGGTAGGGTGTATGGGCTCCCTGGATGATTGGATTGTAGTAGTTTTCAAAATTGTGAAACAGTAAGTAGTTGTGACTTCAGGATTTATTTGTTTAATAAGTGAGGATCATTTTTTCCAGACTTGGTTACGTGAATGGTATAAGGAAGATTGGGTAAAGTTTAAATTCGATTCAGTTGAAACTATATGGTGAGGCTTGGCGTATAACATCGATAGGGATGTTCGTTAATGTACTGTATGGGCGGTACGTTTTAGGTTTCTTGCGATGTGAGATGTATACTCGGAGTTGACCTTACCGGTATGATTTATATTCCTGAATTTCGGGACGAAATTCTATTATAAGGGGGGAAGTATGTAATACCCCGTGATTTTAATGACTTTTAAAATGGGTTATATTTTAAATTAATGGATTAATTGGATTTTA
Organism: Sambucus nigra; assembly: GCA_949130495.1. Classification (NCBI taxonomy): domain Eukaryota; kingdom Viridiplantae; phylum Streptophyta; class Magnoliopsida; order Dipsacales; family Adoxaceae; genus Sambucus; species Sambucus nigra. Next base: position 45,085,003 of record OX422221.1, read on the forward strand.
TTATAAATTAATTCATTTGGGTTTTATCCGAATTGTGGATATTAAAATGGATGATTCTGAATATTACTTAAAGATATTTAGGTAATATATGAATATGATGTCATTATTATGACGGTGTGATATAATTTCGGTAATTTGGAATTTTTAGTCAGACGCGGTATGGGACGTGTCGGGCCTAATTTATTAAATTAAAAAGGAAATTTATATTCTATCGGCCTTATAGTCATTTCAATTGCGTCGTTGCGTCCGGAAGGGTTGAAATAGTCAGAAAAGTCTATTTGGATGTTGGATTTGGGTCTCGGGTCATTTGGAAATGAAAAGACAACCCAAAAGGGCATTTTCGTTATTTTTACAAGGGGGATGAATAGTGATTTTGGATTTTATCTTATTATAAGTATTTGGAGATTAGTTGAATGTGGGTTCATTCATCTCTTCTACACAAAATTGAAAGGTCACCTTCTTAGAGAGAGTGAAAGGTTGCTTGGGAAGAGAAAAGCTTGCTTGGAAAGGAGGAGAACTAAAGACCAAAGGTCACCAACACCAACCACCACCGAAAGTGGCCGAAAAAAGGGAGAACCACCTATGTTATTCAACCCCGAAGGATCATATCTTCATTAAAGGCAAGTGTTTGATATTTGCAACTTAAGTTCGTATATCGTCCATGTTAGAATAATTATGAAAAGAGATGATTTTTTATGTTTGGAAGATAAAAATGGAGTAGTAATGGATTTCTAGAAGTATGAAATATATAGGAATTAAACTCATGTTGTAGGTAGTTACTAATCCAAGAAATATTCATCAATCTGTGGAACAAATTCTGAAAATAATTTAGTGTTCTTGAAGATAATATGTTGATAATTTTCTGGAAAAATAGGCAAAAACGAGTGGAATGAAAAGAGGCAATTTGGAGGGTTTAGATCTTCTTTTTGAGTGCATTTGGATGAGATTTAAGAAAAACTCAAAACACATACCTGACTCAATTTTTCGTATAGAATCCAAATCTGAAGTCGGATTGATGATTTGAATAATTTTTGGATCTTATTTTTCTGAGTATTTAAAATATGAGAATTCATGACGTTGTTTCTTTTTAATGTTAGTTCTTATCCCAAAACTTTTGTGGATCTTTGGTGATTATTAATTGGATATTATGGGACTTAGAAAATATCAGTAGACCCTTGATAAGATTTGAATTAATTTGATTAGGATTTAAATTGATTAGAATGATGATAATTAAATTAAAGAAATTTCGGTTGCTAGATTCTTTTGTTGGATTATAATTAGTTTGCTTGAGGATTAAGGATAGGTCTAGTAGTGGTGATTGAATGTAACACCTGGGTAGCCTTAGGATTACAATATGAACATCAAGGACTGCGTTTAAGGTCATTATTGATTGTGCAAGGACTAAGTGTAATACGAGCGCTTAGCAGTATGACTCCTGGATAGAGATGGGAGTTTAGAACACATTTGGTTGAAAGAGGGTATGAGGTTATCCCAATCACGTATTTAAAGTTGACGGACCTCCTCGATCGACAAAGTTAAGTAGTAGTGTATTGGAGGGATTCCTCGTTTGAATTTCGCTTTGCGAGACGCTCCGCGCATGAACCTTAACGACGTCGGGAGTGGAGAGATGTTATAGCATGCGAGGATAATTAAATTATGAAGTAAAGATATGATATTTTAATACGTGGAATTTAAAAGAGATATAATGCTACGTATGGGAATTATCTTAGGGTAGTGATATTACCATATTGATATTATATTATAGGTATGACAATGCCTATTTGATTGATTGATGATTTATGTGTATGACATACCTAGCTTACTTGCTATCGGTGGGAGGTTGCGCGTGAGGGCAGTCATATCCTGATGAATCCATGGGATCTTTGATTTGTCGCTCGAGAACATAGGTCTATGAAAGACTTATAGGGGAGTTGATAAGTCCGCTGACTGTGGGTACGTAGGTATGTGCGTGACCCGTGGATACGAGAACTATGTTCGCCTCCAATGTTTGTGTTGTTGTTTATGGTTCGAGGAATCCTTACCGAACCTTTTGTCCACTATTCGGCGACCAGCGATGATGGGACATGATAGCAGAGTAATGTATTGCACCGCAGCTGTGACTCGGGGTGCCGTATTATATATGAATATATATTTAATGAATTAAATGAATGAATGGATATTTATTATGGTTAAATCTATCTACGGTGATAATTGTAGATAACGGTGAATAGAGAAAGATAATTGAATTAAGTTAATGAATGTTTATTGAAAAACTTAATTCATATTAATGAGAAATGATTCATATTAATGAGAAATGATTCATGTTAATGAGAAACGATGAGAAATGTAAATGAATAATAATGTGATGTATGGTATGGGACATATGGGGATTATTATATTGGGATGGAATTATAATATGGAGACTAGAAAAGATGAACCATTAACTAGGAGGTTAATAGGAAACGTTAAGTGTGCACTCTAGTTGAGAGGTGAGAATGGCAAGTGAGAGTTGGGTCTAACATGTACATAATAAAAGATTTATTGCACTTGTTAAATACTTGTTGTTTTAAAAATCATTTTCACAATCGGGCTCTGACCCGTTTCCTTGCATATTTTCTTTTCTATTGTATCTTCTATATCCGGTGTCCAGCAACCAGGACGCCAACCTTAGCGGATTATGACAGTCTATGGATTTTTGGAGTTTTGCTTAGACGCCTATCATCATTTGATTCACAGTATTCTCTTAGTAGGGCATGTCGCCCAAAGGATTCAGTTATCTTCTTCTATCGGGGTCAAATACTATGGTATTCGTGTTATTTTAATACATTTGATATTGTTGGGATTACTATAATGGATTAATATTATTTGGGAATGTTTATTCCAATTACATTCAAATTATTTTGTGTTATCTAATTGGTTATCAGTGTTGTAGAATAAAATATGTTGTGTTATTCTTAAACTGGAAATGGATTTTGTTAAATTAAAATTTGAAAAGTTTTTAACACCAGCTTAATTGAGCATTGGGTGAGTTGTAAATGTTTTCGACAGTGATGCTAAGAATGAGCCAACTGTATATTCTGTTTTAATTTGGTATGGGACTGGCCACCCGATATTTAATTAGGCGGGGTGTTATAGGTGGTATCAGAGCATCAGGTTCTAGTGTCCTTTAGGATCTGTATGGCTTACTGTGTTTTTAGCTTAGCGTTCTTTGATATAGAGCCCTATGTTTAGGATTGTTGATCTCTTTGGTAAGATTCCATATATATCAGTGAATCTTATTTACGTTCGGGAGTGATCGAAAAAGAAGTATGGAAGATGAGGGCCATTGAATGGATAGCGTAGATCGTACTTAGGAGGTTATGAAGTATGTTCGAGTATGATGACCGTAGTCGAGGTCACCCCTATTATGGAAAATTGAGGAGAGACATCAGTAGAAGTTCTTGAAATGCGGGAATTGTGTGTGTTACCTAGCGAAGGTAATATATTCAAAGGCTTGGGCATATAGTGGAGTGTGGTTAACTAGAATTGAAAATTTGGGGTAAAATTTTTCTTGACTTTTCGGAGCAAAGTTATAATAGTGGGTTCAACAACCACCACCCACGAATGAGGGTATGTTCTCTATCTAAGGAATTATAAGGCGTATATTGATTTTTGTAGCGATTAATACTATATGAGAAAATGGGTTGCTAAACTTTGACAATAGCACTGTTATTTACGTAGACTCACCGACGGGTGTAGGATACCTATATTTTCATGTCATATTTGCAACCCATTTGGAAAACATAGCCTCATCGTATGCTATCACTCTGTTTACCTCCTCCAGGGAGCAGGCTCCCAACAGCCTACTAAGTTCCTCAATGGGGTCATGTACTTCTTTTCCTGGTTCATCCGTCTCTTCACTCTCATCACCTAAATGGAGCTGGGCCAACTCGAAGGTGCATTCTTCTAAAGATTCTTCGTAGTAATCGTCCAGATATTCTTTGGAGTCACTCCCTTCTAACCACTGCCCCATCAGTAATCGTTCAACCTCTTCATTGAAAGTGCTGGCCATATGGGACCAATAGGGTGGTAGAAGGTTATCATTCACGTTAGTTGCGGTAACTCAATGTCTCCATTCTTCACACAACGGTCGATTAACCTCCTTAATGAAAAACACACTTTGGTATAGTGGTTTACCCTATTATGGAGTGCGCAATAATGAGGTTTCTCCTTATCCTCCCATGATAGTTGTGCCGTGTTGGCATTGATCGGCCTGCAAACTTTATCGTGGACTATGAGGTCATACAAGTTCAAAGCTTGCTCCACTGTGCAAGGTAGATCGAGGGGATACTCTTCATCTTTGAACTTTCTCTTGTTGTTTATCCCCTTTCTGCCTCCTCGACTGCCATTACTTTCCTCCTTGGCCCCATCATCTACATAGTTGACCCTCGAGGGTATTCCCCTCCCCGGGGCAACCGTTGGCCTCAGTAGCAAGCTTGACAAAGCAAGCAGGGGTGGAACGGGTTTTACCACCAAAGTAATGTTCCTTGCTACTTTTAAAAATGCCATAAATATCCCTTCTCGCATTTTACTCAGGCAACAATCCCTCTGCACAGACTTGCAAAAGTTTTTCTTCTCGCGTCTCCTTCCTCACGTCTAGAGAATGCTCACGAAACCTCTTGATATAAGCCACAACGTCTTCCCCCGGCTTTTATTTCTCACGTGCTAGCTGCGTGAGTGTAAACTCATCCTCAGCCAAAAAGAACTTTTGTAAGAACAAAACGTGAAATTCTTCCCAAGAGCCTACACGACCTGGGGCTAAGTGGGAATACCATGTGTAGGCTTTCTCCGTTAGGAATTTTGAAAACTCCCTCAGCCTTATCTTTTTGTCATTGCAATGGGCCCCAAGACTTTCAATAAACCTTTTTACATGCTTCTTCAGGTTAGCACCTTTCCTCGTGTACTTATCAACAATTTATGGAATGTACCCAACTGGGTTGGGTTCGTTGCTATATGCCACTCGGTAGGGAGTACCGAAGTCATCGTACACCGAAGAACTATCTCATTTGGATACCGCTAAGAACTTTAGCATATCATTCTTCATTTCCTCCAAGATGACCGGTGAAGGGGTTGCTAGTTGCAATGTTGTTACCACTGGGATCATTGGGGAAGGTGGTGTACTTGCTCCTTGGTTGGCCATCGCAGCTAGCACCGCTGAAGCTACTCCTCCACTTTGCAACGTTGGCCCTGTTGTCATGGGTGGGACCGTGGTAGGGGTCACGCTCCCCAAGGTTGGCAAGGTAGTAGGCAGAGCATTATTAAAGGTAAGTGTAGCGACACCCCCTTGTAACAGTAGGAGCTGGTATATCCACAAGTGGTATAGTGAAAGATCTCACTCCCATGGTAACTCCCAACATCGCCCAGGCTGTCGGAGTTTTAATGAACTCCACGAACAAACCCATCAGTCCCTTTATTTGCACCAGAACTATTCCTGCCTGTGCAACCATCATTTATGTCATGCCAATGTTGGGCGCACTAGGCTCCATCCTTACCACTATTGTCGTATCAGGAAATGCAGAGTTATTTGCCACCTCTTCACGCTGTGTAGCATCAAAGTCAATGATTCTAGTGGTGTTATCTTCTGGCATCTTTTCAAAAGAGAATACCTCCACAGTGGAGTCGCCAAATGTAAGATGTGTGTTCTTGGAATATAGTAAGTATCATGTGAGACGTAACCCCTTATCAAGATCGAGATTGACACCGTTCAGTATTAAGTGTTGGTAGTGACCACAAGTGAATAAGAGACAAAAATATTCAATATTTAGACTTGTATTAAATGATATATTATCACAAGAGATACATAACATTCATAATAAATGAATGGGACCAATAGGTAGTGTGGTTGGAGGGAGAAAGATCCAACACTCTAGGCACAATAAAGGCAAGGCGGGAACTTCAAGCTCAGTTAATGATCAATGATAGGGGTATTCAATGGGTATGGGGAGTAATGCTCTCACAATATCTCTCGTGTATGAAGGAATTTAGGAAGTAATTCTAGGCTCAAAATGTTCTCTCTTCTAATTTGATCATCTGGTGTATTTATATGGGGGTAAGGCTGCTTAAGTAATCTTGCCTGCGATTTGTCTGAATGGGTGCATTAAATGCACAAGGTATTGCATTAAATGCATGGGATCTCCTAGTTTTGGCGGGAAGCCGTTCTATTGGCTGGAAGTATTGTGGCATTAATGAGGAGTGTGATATGTCAGCTTAGGGCTTACCTGAGGATGGCTAAAGGGTCGGGTTTGGTGAACTTGACTTTTTGTCCTAAGGACAAACTCAATTAAGTGCTATATTTTCGAGTCCCTGAATCTCAAACATTATGACGTCAGAAAGTGGTTAAATTGTGACTCTGTTAGGTTCACGGTCACATTAGTCAGGTGAGCTGGTGTTTATTCTAAGGTTGTTCGACTAACAGGCAGCTCGAGTATCCTTGTTTCTGTTTGTTGGTTAAGAGTTATCTTAGAACCAGGGTTCAAGGTTGAGGTACCTCGAGGAGGTTGCCTCGAACAGGTAAGAGTTGAGGTGGCTCGACTGTAGTGGCTCGAGCGACCATATGTGCTGAATGAAGTTTTGCCCAAGTGTTCCAAAAGGGTTGGTAATTGTGTTCCCAATGTTTCCTTGCTATCAATCCTCCAAACCATGTCCCTGCAAGGTTCCCAAGAGGAGGTTACTCGATAGAGCATGTTAGCTCTCCCATGCCTTGCTAGGCATAGTCCCTCGTGGGTACCAAATAACCTCACTTAACATATATTTACAAGATAAAGTAAATAAACAGATTATTTTATTTCTTATTACAAACTATTGTCATCCAAGTGACTTTGGTCTGCAAGTTGGATCCTTCAAATCAGGTTCGTTGGAGAATATTTTAGGTAGGTTCTTCGACCAACCTTTGTGGAAAATATTTGAGGCGGGTCCTTCGAGCCACTTTTATGGAGAGTCTTTGATTGTAGGTCCTTCGAGCCACCTCTATGAAGAATCTTCGAGGTAACTAGCTCGAGTGGAGTTCATTCTCCTTCTTTGTAGGTCAATCAATATATTTGACTAAGTTAATCAATCTTTCGTGGGTACCCCCCCATAATATGATATTGCATCCTTTTGCATGTATGGCAGCCGGTAATCCTATTTTATGGCCCTGATTATTAAAGTTCTTCCCCTTAAATAACTCCCACATATTCCTTCGTGAAACTCATACATGACTTTGTCGACGTCTCTAGGGTTGACCCATTGTAGGTATTCCTCAGTGAAAAACTACCTATAGAGCTTTCTCTCGGGTGATAGGTAAAATCGAGCATCTTTCACCTTGATTGGGTCCATCCAATTGGCAATCTTTCTGAATGGTAAGGGATTGTTCAACATATCATCTTCGGGATACAAGGACTACAAAGCCTCTTAGAGGAGATTCCAATAAGTGGAAAGATTATGCCACAAAGCAGTCGGACATAAGTTGAATGCATCGTAGTTTACATTATACAAACACATGTCCTCCAACCCCTTAAGGTAAAGAACAAAATCCTCTCCCACGGGAACCTCCATCTCAAAGGAGCAAGAAACATAGTGGAATAAATGCACGAGAAGAAGTTGAGGTGTAATTTAAAACTCCACCCAAATTCCCCATTTATACTTAAAATCCTCCACGAAGGACGAACAATCAGCCTGCTGCTACAATAACTATTTTTTAGTACACAGAAGTGCAGAAGGAGGACAATCATGACTGAAAAAGAAATTTGGACCTGGCCGGTATAATAATAGGCAGGCCAAGGGGTATGCCTATTGACACACCCCTTATTTAGGGAAATTTCCAACCTTTATTCCTTTTATATTTTTTTAAATAAACCCTTTTTGTCAAAACAACCTGTCTCCCAAGTACCCTTCCTAGAAAAGAACTTCAAAAAAAATAATACATATTTTAAATTCTTTCTTACTTCTCCGATACCCCTTAATGGAAAATTGAATTTCATGTAGACTAGTCCATTTAATTCAAGATAAATCAAGAAAATGAAAATTGCATCATTTATATATTTTTGTGATTGTGTTCACATTTTTTAAGAATTAAAAGGGAGAAAAGATCAAGATTACCAGGATGTAGTTCGGACCTTCCAAAACACCTGCTAACTAAGACCACCGCTTTAAACACCTCGGCGAACATACTTCCCACAACGGCAAGCAGTGGAACCTTACAAAGCTGGTCACTTTCTTAATGGGATCCAACACTGAAGCCATCAAATCTTGGATATCCGGCAGACAAGATGCCAACAAATGAATAATTTATAAAAGAATGATCAAGTAAAGGAAAGAAAGTGAGTAATACAAAAAGAGATCCGAATCAAAGTACAAAACTAAAAGGTAAAATCATACCTACCTTTGAAGAACCTCCTCGAAGAGGGGAGTGAAACCATCTATCGTCACTTGAGGACAATGAGGCACCAAAACAACATGTACACCACCCAACCTAATGTCGTAAGGAGGAATGGAAATGTGTTGGACGGGAATATCCTCCGTCTTCATCATCACTCCTCCCCTTGAGCTACACGCTGAAGAGACCGGAACACTATTAATGCTCTCAGATCCTACTGGTAGTGCTATCATACCTTCCGTATCATAAATAGACAACGACATAAACCTAGTTACGAATTCTAAATAATCATACCCCGTCATCACATCCGTAAAGAGCATATAGGCTCTCCCACCATCATTACTACTCTCACCTTATTCGACATCTCCTTCATCCTCTTCATGTACTCACGAGGCGCTGAAAATGAAACATATGACTCACCCTCCACCTCCTACCTCGCCACCGTCTCTTCTAATTACCAGACATACCCAAACTCGTGCGCTATCGACCTTCACATATGGGTATGAATGCTTATATTTCTTGTAGACCCAAGGTCAGATGCCAAGGATAGAACATCACTTGTCCCCAAATAAAATTCAGTCATAAAATTTTTTTAAAAATGCAAAAAAATACTCAAAATATAAAATGGACAAAACCACAGCCAAATATAATCACTCCCCAGGGCATTCAATACCGACCTCATATCTTTTAAAGCTAGGAACTCCTTCGATATCCTATTCGACCTCATCCACTGATACATCCTCAGGAATTTCGCCACCTCACTCACCTTCAGAGACACCAACCCAAGACTGTGACCAACCACTTCTATAGAAGACAACATGAGATATTCCCAAATGTCAAAGAATAAGAAGAAAAATAGAATAAAAAGAGCAGTACTAAAGGTTACCTCCAGAAGGCACATGGGATCCATAAAAGTATATTGACAATACCGACTAAAAGCATCCATAGAAGCATAGAGGGATGCCAACCTGAATCTCCCCCGGGCATACAAGTGAATCTCAGAGATATCCTACAAAAACGTCACCACCCGTCATGTAACAACCCACAATTTTGTTTTAATATTTAGTGAATTAATAATGACTCGAAATGTCATTTTGACCCTCAAGTGCCGAAATTACACTTTTATTTTTATTTTTTTATTAAACACCAAGTAGAAATTATACACCTACGAATTTTTATATCCGAACTAGTTACCCCTTTTAGTTCGGAGTAAGAATTCCTACAAATGTTTATGCGTATAACTACTGCGTAGGTTTTTTAACACCTTATTCATTTTAAGCCAAAAAATCGAACCCGAAATTATTTTTAAGACCCAAAATAAAAGTTTTGAGTGATTAGTTAAACAAAAACTTAATAGCCAAAGTTTAAATATAAACTTTCAATATTTAGGGGAAGAATGTTGGAATAACAAAAAAGGTAACACAATGTCTAGATATTTTATTCAAACTGCC